>PVJI01022604.1:0-24986 GCA_004026765.1 Micronycteris hirsuta | reverse complement strand
AGCTTTGCTGGATAGAGTCATCTTGGATGTAGGTCCTTGCCTTTCATGACTTTGAACACTTCCTTCCAGCCCCTTCTTGCCTGCAAAGTTTCTTTTGAGAAATCAGCTGACGGTCTGATGGGAACTCTTTTGTAGGTAACTGTCTCCTTTTCTCTTGCTGCTTTGAAGATTCTCTCCTTATCTTTAATCTCGGGTAATGTAATTATGATGTGCCTTGGTATGTGCTTCTTTGGGTCCCACTTCTTTGGGACTCTCTGAGCTTCCTGGAATTCCTGGAAGTCTATTTCCTAGCTGTATTGGGGAAGTTCTCCTTCATTATTTTTTTTAAAAAAGTATTCAATTCCTTGTTCTTCTTCTTCTCTTTCTGGCACCCTTATGATTTGGATGTTGGAACGTTTAAAGTTGTCCTGGAGGTTCCTAAGCCTCTCCTCATTTTTTTGAATTCTTGTTTCTTCACTCTGTTCTGGTCGAATGTTTATTTCTTTCTCCTGCTCTAAATCGTTGATTTGAGTCCCAGTTTCCTTTCTGTCACTGTTGGTTCCCTGTATATTTTTCTTTATTTCACTTTGTATAGCCTTCACTTTTTCCTCTATTTTTGCAACCATACTCAACCAATTCTCTGAGCATCCTGGGTACCAGTGTTTTGAACTCTGCATCTGATAGGTTGGCTATCTCTTCGTCCCTTAGTTCTGTTTTTGGAGCTTTGATATGTTCTTTTATTTGGGCCATATATTTTTGTCTCCGCACCCCTGTTACGTTGTAAGGGGCAGAACCTTAGGTATTCGCCTAAGCGTAGATATTCCCCCACTGTGTGTGGGGGAGGGGTCCAAGAGGGAACAATGCCACTTACTTGGCTCTTGGCCAGCTTTCAGTCACTCCCCCCACTACCTACAAGCAAATTGGGCCCTTCTAGTGCTGATTCCCAGGTGGATGGGTTTGTGTATATTCTAGGACCCTGTGGGTCTTAACATCAAACTCTCCTGTGAGGCTGGGAGTTTCTCCCAACACCTGAAGGTTTTTACAGCCAGAGGTTTTGGGGCTTTATTCCCTTGTGCTAGAACCCTGAGTTGCATGTTCTGTCTTACTCCTCAGTTGTTACTCCTGGTTTATCCGAACGCAAATATGGGACAACTGGGTCCTCCAATTGCCACCTCGCGGCAGCTCCTCTCTGCCCCTGCTGACCATCTCCATCCCTCCTACTGGTCTGGATGAATGTTTCTTCTTTTACTCCTTGGTTGTGGGACTTCCATACAGTTCGTTTTTCTGGCAGTTCTGGTTATTTTTTGTTTTTAAATGTGTTGCTTTCCTTCTTTTGGTTTTGTGAGGAGGCAAAGTGTATCTACCTACCACTCCATCTTGGCTGGAAGTCCTAGTATGCCAAAACTTTATGAAGATTCACTTCATATTTTATCTCTAACTTAATTAAATCTATTATCAAAATAAGTAAAGAAGTAATTTAGTGCAGTGATTTCAGCACAGGATTGATTCCTTCTTCTCCCATAGATTAGAGGAAAATAGTTTTGAATTGAACACGAAAGGATGTTCTCTCATTTCTGTTTTATTCTTATCTTATAAGAAACTCTTGTAAGAGATTGCAAATGAAGTAATGGTAATTGAGGTAGAAGTAGATATTAAGTGGCCATATGTCCAAGATAAAACCCTGAACTCTGGAAAAACCACTGATAACCCAAACAATTATGCTTCTCATCTTTCTAATGGCCAGGATATCCAATACCAAAGCTTGATATGAGCTTTCCATTGGAGCATAGAGAAGAGGCATGGGTGAAGGAACTACAAGATTCCAAAGAAATTAAACAATTACTTGAATCCAAGATAGGTAAGTAATTATTCATTGATACTAGAGAAGAAAGAAAAGAAAAATCCAACCTTAATCAGGGTAAAGAGTTTTAGATTCTATTTAGGAATTTCTGTATCCATACTGGTGGTTTAATGTAACTCTTCACCTTTTCTCATGTCCTTTTCTCTGTGAGATACAATGACATCTGCACTTTCTGTTTCTTTTCTCAGGTTTTGAGATCGGAATAGAAAATGAAGAAGATCTTTCAAAACAGAAAAAACTGGAAAATATGTACCCATTTCTTGTTACTTTAGAGGGGAATGCTCTCCATGGTCCCAGTTTACAAAAAGACTATGTACAGTTAGAAAATCAATGGGAAAAACCCCCAGAGGATTTACAGACAGATTTGACAAAACTTGTAGATCATCAGAATTCCTCAGGAGAGAAACCTGAGAGTTCTAGCTTGGAAGAACCTCTCACTAGCTTGGAAGAACCTCTCACTAGCTTGGAAGAACCTCTCACTAGCTTGGAAGAACCTCTCAACCCTAAAACCCATAAGAAAAAAAGTACAGGAGACAAACCTCACCGATGTTCTCAGTGTGGAAAATGTTTTGCCCGGAAGTCACAACTTACAGGGCACCAGAGAATTCATTCAGGAGAGGAACCTCATAAATGCCCTGAATGTGGAAAAAGATTCCTTCGTAGTTCAGACCTTTATAGACACCAACGACTTCATACAGGGGAGAGACCCTATGAATGCACTGTATGTAAAAAGCGATTCACTCGGCGCTCACACCTTATAGGGCACCAGAGAACCCATTCTGAAGAAGAGACATATAAATGCCTTGAGTGTGGGAAAAGCTTTTGTCATGGATCAAGTCTTAAAAGACATCTGAAAACTCATTCGGGTGAAAAACCTCATAGATGTCACAATTGTGGAAAAAGTTTTAGTAGACTGACAGCTCTTACTTTGCACCAGAGAACTCACACTGAAGAGAGACCTTTTAAATGTAATTATTGTGGGAAAAGCTTTAGACAGAGACCAAGTCTTGTTATTCATTTAAGAATTCATACAGGGGAGAAGCCATACAAATGTAGTCATTGTTCTAAAAGCTTCAGACAGAGAGCAGGCCTTATTATGCACCAAGTCACTCACTTTAGAGGACTTCTTTAAGAATTATTAAAGGAAACAGGTCATGCAGAAATTAGTACTAACTCAAAAAAATCTTAACCTGAAGCAGTCTGTTTGTCTTGGAAGAATCTTTTTTTGTTTGAGCTTATAAGAACAGCTTTTTTTTTTTTTACTATCTTAGCCCATCTTCCAAGGCATGTGAATTCTAGAGTGTCTCTCTACTCTTGCAACTTCCCTAAATTCTATATATTTCATCTTTAAAACTCATTTTTCAATGACAATGAAAATTTTTGTGTCCCAAGCCAACTGTAAAGCATATAGGATAGAGTCAATATAATGGATAACCACGTCTATCTGACATACCTACTATAGCAGCACCATAATTATTCTGCTGTCATTATTAAAGGTGGTTATATACCACCTTTATTTGTGCCCCAAGTAGTAAAAAAGGAAACAGTGTATTTTGTCAAGTAATAAAAATGTGTCAGGGACACGTGGATAAAGAGGATTTCGTTTGCCTTGTAAAAACTGGGTTATTTCCCTTGAAAGTTTTCATGTTAAAGGAATTAAGATTTTAACCTTTACTTGTGAATTTTGCAAAGTTTGCTAGTCTGCTTATTTGGCCATCTGGGGTGATGCTGCTTGGAGCTATTAATTTAATGATTTATTTATGTCAAAGAATCCATTCAACAGTTGAAGTCATACAAGTAGAATGTAATTCAATGTAGGTTACTAGGGAGCCAGTGTCCATTGCTTTTTACTCTCCTTTGATATTCAACCATATGTTTCTCAGTGCTTTTTAAATTTTACTCATTCTTTAATTTGGTGTCTCCCTAAGTATGTGTTATAGAACTCTTAATTCTATAAGATATCTACAAATAAGTTTTGGAATCCCTTCCTGCTCTTCCTGCTTTCTAGATTCACAGTGCACATCAGCATATAAGAATCTCTGACAGGTCCTTCAGTAAAGACAGAGAAAGCACCTCTCTTGGCTTAATGTTTTACAGGCCTGTTTGACCCCAGAACCTTTTTTCATGTACACCCAAGTAACAACCCACAGAACTAGTATTCTGCAAATATTCCTTGGAACACATTGCCTTTAATATATATTTCTATAGTTATCAATATAGTCTTATTGTTCCCAAGCCTAGTAATCTCCATTCATTTGAAGGGTGTTATGAAAAATTATTTACACATATATGTTTTTTATGTAATACACACATGAACATACACATTTTAAGGAGGTGAGGGTCACTAATTCAGATACTTTATATGTTTCTCAGTGATTCTCAACCTCTTTTTACTTATAATCACATACCACACATTGCTACTTATATAAATGTTCTCATATAATCGTAGTAATGACTCAGATTCCTGTAGCAAGGGAAGAACTCTCTTTGTCAATTAAAGTTGTTAATACATGAAAATATTTGTTCACCCTAGTTCCTTGTTATAAAATACAGGAAATAGGACATTCAAGTATTTTACCTTTATGAAGATACCAGTCATCCTTCCCTTCAACTAGAATTAGGGAAAGTATATGCTTTCTGTTCCACTGAAGTTCTTAGAAGTCATACTTAATATAAGTATTTTGGGGGTATCTACTTTGTGCCTAACTAGTCCTGTTCTAGGCTTAATGGAAACTAGTAAAGAAACTAATTCATGGGTCAGATTCATAAAGAGTTTATAATATCTTTAGTTAAACAAGAGTTGGGAAACAAATGGAGAACAATGCAAGAGAGATTGTATTAAGTGCCAAATCATATCAAGTGCTAGAGCCAGGATGTGTCTTTTAGTTCTTGTCATCCAGGACCCTGTATGATGCTGCTATAAGTGTGGGGTTAAATTTCAGATCCTAGTAGCAATAAAATGTAACATGGGAGGAGTCTGAATGTAGAGATGAAAAACACTGAATGTAATGGCTTCTCTTTTCTCTCTTGTGGAATTGCATTCCAACCAGAACAGTGCCTTAAAATGGATGTGCCCAACTGCCCTGTATCTATGCAATATTTTAATAAAGTGGAAATGTATGTGCTCTTCTTGCTTCAATCACATTAACTAATTGTTTGCACAACTTAGAGCTGCTTCCATGAGCAGTGGCAGCAGGCACCACGATTGACTCCTGTCCCACAGCCTAACCTAAGCTGGAATCACTTTACTGTCTGCAACCATGGTGCTGGGTTTATGCATCATTTTTAGCATTTAATACAGTCAATTCTATCTAGCAGGGTTAGTTGCAGTCATAATATGAGCTACATCCTCCCGTTCATCTATATCATAAACACACATGCCTGGGTTTTACAGGGTAGAGAACATCCATTATTTATTACAGTGTGCTGTATATAATAATCACATATATAATAATCATATATATATATGTAAAGTATGGCACTGAATCAAGAAATATGTAAAGTAGTTCTTAGAAAAAGAGGTTATAAAACATTGTGTGGATGTGTCTTCAAAAAAATAAGGGCAAAACAGCACCTACCTCCTAAGTACTATGAAGGGCAAAAACAGTATCTACCTTATAAGTACTATGAAGATTAAATGAAATATATTTTGTTCAGCTCTATACAGTGTAAGCTTTCAGTAGAAATTTGGCATATTGTAATATTTTAATTCTTTGTTGTTTACGTGATAAGAGCCCTTAAGGTTATGGATTTTCCCCTAAATATGTCTTTGGTCACATTCCATACTTTTTATATATAATGTTTATATAGATAGATATAGAGAGAGAGAATAGAAAGTGACTCACATGGTTATGAAAATTGAGAAGTCCTATAATCTACCATTTTCAAGCTGGAGAAAAAGGAAAGCTGATGGTATACTTCAGTCTCAAATCTGAAGACCTGAGAACCAGGAGATCTGATAGTGTAACTCAGCCAAAATCCTGAGACCTGTGGGGGTGGGGAGGGTATAAATCACAAAGTCCAGAAGTCAGAAAACTAGGAGCTCTGATGTCAAAGGGAAACAAAAGATGAAGGTCCCAACCTGAAGTGAGTGAGGGAATTCATCCTTCCTCTGCCTTCTTGTTCTATTCTGGCACTCAAAGGATTTGATGATGCCCCCCCACACACATTGGTAAGGACAGATCTCTGTACCCAATCAAATGCTAATCTCTTCCGGAAGCACCCTCAAAGACACATGCAGAAATATTTTTCCAGCTATCCAGGCTTCTCTTAGCCCAGTCAAGTTCGTAAATAGAATTAATCATCACAGTGTTATTACTGAAAAGTTCAAAATTGTTTGTTATTACAGTTTTCATTAATACTACCTCTGACCCGAGAGCTGTACCATATTACTGTCTTCCACTTAATTTTTGGTTTTGCTGCATTGTGATTAGAAAATGAGGTTCATTCTATTTCTGATTTTAAAGTTCATTTAATTTTTAAAAAGACATCTGTTAAAATTTGGTTAAGTATCCTAGAGACCCTAGAAAATAAGGATTCTAGTTGTAAGGCACACATTTAGAATAGTGTTGGACTTCTCACTTAAGTTAATGTCTTTTCAGAGTCTCCTTGGTGCTTATGAAGGGGCAGTGACCCAGAATAGATTGCCCTGCTCCCCATCCAAATGTTTGCATTTTTGTATTCTCCATTCCCCTCTTAAGAGTTTTTTACCCATTTATGGATGTTTTATAGCAATTATTAATAGCTTCCAAGCTATCAAAGCTGGCAGTAAAAGCAGGAGGCTAAAGGACCTAGGAGAGACCCAGCTTCTCCATATCAGGCTGAGAAAGCTCTCCCTTGGGATTCCGTAGTGGTCTGTCCTGAAAGCAGAGAGAACCTGCAATGGGCACTTTGAGATTTCTGCAGCAGTGGTCCTGAATCAGCAGGGATTGTTTCCTAATGAGCTGAGGAGGTTGTCTAGGCTAAAGTCAAGGTAATCAAGGAACATATAGGCGGATCAGCTCCCAAGAGGCTCACTGTCATGTGGGGGAGGAGAGACATTATGCTCTGCCCTCTTGGCACCTGCAGTCACCATGACTTTCTGAAGAGAAACATTCTGGCACCTCTAGGAAACTGCATGATCTCTTCTTGAAACCCTATTTCATTTCTAGCTTAGTCATATGGGCTGAATATTCTTATAAAGAACCAAAGCTCACACTTAAACCTTGGGCAGCCCCTGTTTTTTTTTTTTCTTTTCCCTAGTACTCTGTGACAGATATAGAACAGATGGGAAAGCAGCTCATCTTTTAGTCTCCTTAGTATTGGTAATCTGTTTACGCAGACCCTTCATTCTGGAATTGTAACTACTGGTCTTGGATGTGGTGGTTGATTCTTACCAGCATGATAGGTTAGTCTCTATCGAGCATTGTGAGACAATACTTCTCAGACGTCTGGTGAGGCCAGAGTTTACATTTTTAACAGTCCAAAGGTATTAAAATATATCTACTTCTGAATGAGAGAAGCCCATCTCAATCCCCAAGGGATATGATACACTGATTTTCAATTTTATCTCCAAGGATTCCCTGGAAACTTGATTCATATATTAGAGGAGCACTTTACATTCAGAAGTTATGTAACTACTGAGTCACTGAAGCATTCCTCTAGGGTTTTTTTTAAAGATTTTTGTTTATTTATTTTCAGAGAGAGGAGAAGGGAGGGAGGAAGAGCAATGTATGGTTGCCTCTCACATGGCCCCCACTGGGGACCTGGCCCGCAACCCAGGCATGTGCCCCGACTGGGAATCGAACCGGGATCCTCTGGTTCCCAGCCCACGCTCAATCCACTGAGCTACACCAGCCGGGCAAATTCCTCTAGGTTTTGATTGGAAATAAACAGTATAAAGTAGTCCATGTTGACTGTATGCAACCTCTTACTGCTGCACTCAGACTCTCTTTTCAACAGGGCAATGACATATTCCATACATGATCTTTCCTTTCCTGGATACTCCTAGCACCATCTTCACCTTTCAATATGGCCTGAATTTTGAAGTGCTATGTTCTGAAGAGAAAAATGTCCAGGATGAATAATATTCTATACTTCATGCCAGATACTTTTATATCCCTTAAACTGCTCACTTCTTCATACTCCCTTTCAAAACAAAATACCTTTTCTCTCCAGTCTTACCAAAGCCCCTGCTTTGACTCTCACATAAAGACCCAGATTTCATGCTTCTGGATAAGTGAAAAGCATGAAATAGAGAAATCGCCTTTCTAAAGCCAACTTTGGCCTTATCTTTCAACTGCTCCAGCTGCTGAAGAACTATGGAAGTTGAATAAATCTCTGTTGTCTCCACAACACCTTGCATGAGGGTGGTGAATTCAAAGCAAGATGCTCTCTCCACCTCAGCAATCTTCCGGTTTCATGTAGATCTCTTTCTTGATACACTGAGTTCTGAACAATAGAATCCCAAAGCTTTGGAGTCTGTTTTCCCCTTAAAGGGCATAATCTTAACTCTCACATCGCTACATTCTGATTCACTTCTTTAAAGGCCCCTAAGTTTAAGAGCATCAACTAGCTCTTGGATTAATATAGCTCTACCAGTGTCCCATACATAAAGAAAGAGGTCACCCATATTGATAAAGATGGTACTGAAACCTCAATTCTTCCATGTGATGCCAGAAAGCCTCAATACAAGTCATAGTAAAGGAGCATGTTGGTACAGGATTTAGCTGCCTGATATCTTTAGTATTGAGAAGTTGTTTTGCCCTCAAGGAAATGGTTCACTCTCCCATGATCTGGAGAGTGCTGGGCTTTCGGTTTCATTTACAGATGCCAATTAGGAATCAAAGTTCTCTGGCCTGAAAAAGGGTTAAGACGCAGCATGAAGCTGACCTTGGCAAAAGTTTAAAAGTGAGTTAAGTATGAGGATATTCAGTGGAGTAAGTTTGAGGTTTATTGTGAGACAACAAGAATGTTAATACCTGGAACTGTTAGTGGTCAGGATGTTACTGAACTCAAATGGTTCACCACTTGGGGTGTTCTATTTGAGAATGAGACTTGGTTGTTGTAAGGTAGTTTTATTTACTTGCAAACAAGCAAAGGAGATTGGGAATTCACATCCAAAGCTCTGTCTCTCCGAAGGGAGGTTTAGCCATTGCTTATCTACACTATTTGGTTAACACGTTAAGCGTGGAGCCGATTTTTCTGGGCTTTCCGTTCAGGCGGCGGGCTGGGGACCACTCGACAGGTATTGAGTTAGAGTATAAACAGGCGCACAATGGTGCAGCCAGTGCAAAACTTCATTAAAATGGCAACATTTATTTTTTAACCTTGATACTGCTGGTCCCACGCACTGATGTCGCCCAAATGAAAAGTCCACTGTCAGTTCCTGGGGACTGACGCCACCTGAATGGAAAGTTCACTGTCAGTCCCCAGGGACTGATGCCACGCGTAACGTGTTAATTACATGTTGATTTATTATTTTTTTTTGCAGTTGGCTAAACTCATCCAGATGTGATTCCAGTCAAGTTCATTGGTTGCAGCTTCATCTGCAAACTACTGGACTACATTTTAGAATTTAACAAGAATAGCATTTGGTAAGAATCCGCAAACTTTGAGACCCTTGTCCTATCTGACAGGAGACAAGAAACATTAAGAAAAAGACTCAGATGATATTAGTGCCCAGTGCATGGCAACGGCATAAAAAATGAGAGCTACAGTTCCTGGCTGGGCAGAGAAGTCAACTGCACCACAGAGGAGCCTGGGGGCCTCATGGGGCTGTGGGGCTGACTGAAATAGGATGCTGAGTGGTAGTGAAGCTCCCAAGGGGTGGTGGGCTCTTCATCTCCACCCCTCCCATCTGTAATCAGTAAGGTAGTCTACTACAGAAATCACATCATGGAGGGTTACATGAAGAAGAAAAACAAGAAGGAGCAAAGCATTGATTACAAATGTCTTGATATGAGAAAATGTGGCAGGAAAAGACACATTAAGACAAATGACCATGGAAATAATTGAATCCCTGCAGGATGGAACACACAGCTTTAGCTCAGGTTTCTGTAGGTAGATTAGGTACCAGAAACAGGTCCCTAGTTGTAACTTCAGTGTAGTTGCCATCAGGCCAAACCCTACATGTCCAGAGAGCAACTGAGGCACCACAACATCAGTAATTCAGTTACCACAAATACAAATGTTCAGGAAGCAGCAGCAATTGGAGAGACAGATGAATCTGGAGAATCAGAAGGTGTACTCAATCTTGTAAATGTAGAAAAATCACTTCATGAAGACCCTTTATTAAAAAAAAGTACTGAATGAACTTTCCTCTGATGTGCCTGGTGTTTGAAGAAGAAAAATCAGAGGAACCAGGAATGCCACCTAACATTGTTACCAAAGCAGTATCAACGAGCATATATCACACTAGCACAGGGCAATACAGTATGTATGCTGCAGTTCAATATGATACAGTGCTAGTCTTCTCAAGTTACAGTAAAGCAATACAAACTTTGACATTAAAGTATTCCATTTTAAAAATGTATCATTAATACCTTGCCTGTGTACAATATTATAAAGTAAAAAATTTCATTTTTTGTTAAAGTAAGAAATTTTTACTGATAGCCATCATATACTTCTGAAAAATAAAAATTTGGTTACTGAATATAGATGATAATTTGGGGTAAAAATAAACAAGGAAGAGTTTTTCCTACTTATAGTTATATATTTATCCCTTACAAAAGTTTAAAACTTATCTTTTGTTCTCTTTATGATGAATGCAAACATGATAAGACAAAAATGTGTATATTTCATTCTTGTTGGCTTTTGTCACCAGAAATTGTCATATTTACCAATCGAAAGAGTACTTTTTTCTAAATTATGTTTTAAATGTAATTCTGTTTTTACTACTCTTTACTAAGTTAGTATGTGATGTAGTTTTTTTCTAAAAGAAAGTGGGAAAATAACTTTTTACCATAGCAATCGGATGATTTTATTTAAAATATTAATCACCACACAGAAATAGTCACATTTACTTTTTCAAATGACTTACATGAATTATATTAAGGTTCAGAGTGAGACAAGAAGCATAGATGACACTTGGAATAAAGTTAGGGATCAGTGTTTGACAACAAACACATAGATCTGACAGATGGAGTAATTTTAGGTTCAAACATGAAACAACACACTGAAGCATAGTTAAGATTCAGTTTGAAACTACAAGCACAAAGACAACCACTTGTTCCGTATGAAATAAAAACAGGAAATTTTCACTGGGAAAGGTTATGGTTCACTGTGAGGCAACACCATGCATGAAGACTGCCAGCATAAGGCTGTTCTCAGTGTGAGAAACAATCCTAAATATGAATGTTGGAATGAGGTTAAGAGTCACTGGGCAACACAAGCAATGAGATGGCTGCTTGAATAAGATTGTGTTTCAGTTTAACACAATAAGCAAAATGATGAATGCCAGAATTAATTCAGTCATCAGTGTAAGATGAAAAACATTAATTAGGCTAACTGCTGAATCAGGTTAGGTTTGGTGTACAGCAGGGGTGTCAAACTCATTTTCACCAAGGGCCACATCAGCCTTGTGGCTGCCTTCAAAGGCCTGAATGTAATTTTAGGACTGTATAAATGTAACTACTCCTTAACTAGGGGCAAGGAGCTCTACATTCAGCTGCTGCCAGGTAGAAACAAGGTGCCAGGCCGGATAAAACAAGGTGGAGGGCTGGATTCGGCCTGCGGGCCTTGTGTTTGCCACCTGTGGTGTACACCAAGCAGAAAGAAAATCACTGGGGAAATACAAGCTGTGTCCAGAAGGTATCCAGCCATGCAATATGAAAAACAGACGTTTATTAAAGAAGATACAAGAAACACTGTACACAGGAAAATGACATCTCAGTTCCCTTCCAAGTAGGCACCTTGGGACCTCACACAATTCTCCCAATTGCCATTAGCAGCCCCATCTTATTTTCCTGAATCTCATTGATGGTCTAAAATCTCTTCCTTTTCTTTCTCTCTTTTTTTAAGATTTTATTTATTTATTTTTAGAGAGGCGAAGGGAGGGAGAAAGAGAGAGAGAAACATCAACGTGCGGTTGCCTCTCACGTGGCCCCCACTGCAACCCAGGCATGTGCCCTGACTGGGAATTGAACCTGCGACCCTTTGGTTCGCAGCCCGTACTCAATTCATTGAGCTACTCCAGCCAGGGCTGAAATCTCTTCCTTTTCAAAGGTGATTTTAGTTTTCAGGAAAGCCAGAAGTTGCAGGGTGCCAAATCTGGGCTGTAGGGGACTGAGTCACCTTGGTGATTTGATGTTTGCCAGACAACTCTGCATGAGATGTGAGGCATAAGCGGACACGTTGTCATGAAGAAGCTGCCAATAGCCAGTTGCCCATAGCTGCAGCCTTCTGAATCATCTGAATAGTTCCCTCAGAAGAATGTTCAAGCTTACCACAAAATTTGATGCAGATTCATTGCTGTACTGGCTCAGTCATTTTAAAAATATATTTTATTGGTTATGCTACAAAGTTGTCCCATTTCCCCCCATTTATTCCCCTCCACCATGCACCCCCCTACCCGCATCACCACCAACCCCCTTAGTTCATGTCCATGGATCATACATATAAGTTCTTTGGCTTCTCCATTTCCCATACTATTCTTAACCTCCCCCTATTTTGTACCTACCATTTATGCTAGTTATTCCCTGTCCCTTTTCCCCCATTCCCCCGTCCACCTCTCCACTGGTAACCTCCATGTGATCTCCATTTTTGTGATTCTGTTCCTGTTCTAGTTGTTTGCTTAGTTTGTTTTGGGTTTTTTTTAGGTCCAGTTGTTGATAGTTATAAGTTTGTTATCATTTTACTGTTCATAGTTGTGATCATCTTCTTTTTCGTAGATAAGTCCTTTTAACATTTCATATAATAATGGCTTGGTGATGATGAACTTCTTTAACTTGACCTTATCTGAGAAGCACTTTGTCTTCCCTTCCATTCTAAATAATAGCTTTGCTAGATAGAGTCATCTTGGATGTAGGTCCTTGCCCTTCATGACTTTGAATACTTCTTTCCAGCCCCTTCTTGCCTGTAAGGTTTCTTTTGAGAAATCAGCTGACAGTCTTATGGGAACTCTTTTGTAGGTAACTGTCTCCTTTTCTCTTGCTGCTTTGAAGATTCTCTCCTTCTCTTTAATCTTGGGTGATGTAATTATGATGTGCCTTGGTGTGTGCTTCCTTGGGTCCAACTTCTTTTGGACTCTCTGAGCTTCCTGGACTTCCTGGAAGTCTATTTCCTTTGCCAGATTGGGGAAGTTCTCCTTCATTATTCAAATAAATTTTCAACTTCAGCTCTTCCTCTTCTCCTTCTGGCACTCCTATGGTTTGGATGTTGAAACGTTTAAAGCTGCCTCAGAGGTTCCTAAGCCTCTCCTCATTTCTTTGAATTACTTCTTCATTCTGTCCTGGTTGAATGTTTACTTTTTCCTTCTGCTCCAAATCACTGATTTGAGTTCCATTTTCCTTCCCTCCACTGTTAGTTCCCTGTACATTTTCCCTTATTTCACTTTTCATAGCCTTCATCTTTTCCTCTATTTTGCGACCATACTCAACCATTTCTCTCAGCAGCCTGATTACCATAGGTTTGAAACTTTCATTTGATAGGTTGGCTATCTCTTTATTACTTCGTCGTATTTTTTCTGGAGCCTCAATCTGTTCTTTCATTTGGTCCATTTTTTTTGGTCTCAGTGCACCTGTTACATAGTAAGGGGCAGAGCCTTAGGTATTTGCAAGGGTGGGGTAACCCAAGTCGTTGGTTTGTAGAGCTGTATGTAGAGGGGTCCGAGAGGGAACAATGCCATTTGCTGGGCTCTGGGCCAGCTTTCAGTCACTTCCCCCTCTACCCACAAGCAAATTGGGCCCTTCTGGTGCTGATTTCCAGGTGGGTGGGTTTGTGTATGTTCTAGGACTCTGTGGGTCTCTCCAATTAACTCTCCTGTGAGGTTGGGAGTTTCTCCTGCTGCCTCAACCCCTACAGATTATTTAAGTCAGGGGTTTTGAGGCTTTATTTCCCAGCACTGGAACCCTGGATTGTGTGGTCTGTCTAGCTCCCCAGTTTTACCTCCTAGTTTATCTGCATGCAAATGTGCCACCACCCACCCCACCAGTCACTGCCTGTCCTGGTCCTCCAGCTGCTTCCTTGTTGTGCATCCTCTCCACCCTAGCTGCCCATCTCTGCCCCTCCTACCACTCTGGATGAATGTTTCTTTAACTCCTTGGTTGTTGAACTTCCATACAGTTCAATTTTCTGGCAGTTATGGTTGTTTTTTATTTTTAAATTTGTTGTTGTCCTTCTTTTGGTTGTGCAAGGAGGCACAGTGTATCTACCTACGCCTCCATGTTGGCTGGAAGTCCCTCACTCAGTCATTTTTAATGCGATGGCCACACAGTACACACAATCACTCAACGACATCTACCACCCCCACTGACTAGTACAATGAAGTCAGCATTGTTCACACATGCACATTCCAGGCCACTCTCCTTGGGGGCCAGGTTACATCAACGTTGTGCAATCTGTTCTCATTATATTAACAATGGCTGGACTTTTTCTGGACAGACCTTGTAAGTTTAAGATTCACTGTGACGCAACAATCATAAACATGACTACTGGAATAAGATGAAGGCTTACAGTGTAACAACTAGCTAAAGGGTAACTGTAGAAATAGGATAATGTTCAGTGTGGCACAACAACCAAGAAAATGACTGATGGATTATGGTTAAGGATAAGAGTGAGACAGTAGTGTGATGATGACCACTGGAATAAGGTTAAAGTTTAGCGTGAAACAATAAGCATGATGATGACTGCTGGAATAAGATCAATGTTCAGTGTCAGATAATAACTCTGAGGATGACCACTGGAGTAAGTTTCTTTTTGTGTATGACAACAAGCAGGATGATGAATGCTGAAAATGGCAATTACTGAGTGTGAGACAACAGGCACAAATATGACTACTTCAAATAATTACAGTGTAGTGTGAGAACAAGAAAGATGATGACCACTGCAATAAAGTTAAGAAATATGGTCTCTCCCTGGCTGGTGTGGCTCAGTTGGCTGGAGCGTCATCCTGTAACCAAAAGGTTGCAGGTTCAATTCCCAGTCAGGCCACATAACTAGGTTGTGAGTTTGATCCCCGATCTGGACACACATGATCTGTGGCCCAAGTGTATACATGAGGCAATTGATCAATGCTTCTCTCTTACATCAGTGTTTCTCTCTCTTGCTTCCTCTCTCTCTAAAAGTGATTAAAATATGTCCTCAAGTGAGGGGGGAAGAAATATGGTCTCTATTGAGCAAGTCAGTAGTGCCCAGGAGTAATATAGCCACTGCTGGTAGTTCTTGTCTCTAGATACCCAGTGAAGGGGTTTCAATACCATCTTTAATGACAGCACAAGAGACAACAGAGAGGGGCTGCCCTCTGTCAATTTCCCCCACCTCACATTACATAGAGAGGCACTTACTTCTCTGGCTGGTCTTGACAATTAGTTCTGGTTCCACTCTCTTCATGTTACAAGCCCATGGGCTGATCATTACTGGACTTTTTTCACCAACAGGTCCTGAAATACATGACTGTTGTGCATGTTATGCACATATGATTTTATATTTCTCCATTCTACATGCCCTAGAAGGCTGACACATATGCCTTCTGGCTGGAAGTTGGGTTTGGCCACTGATAAGCAACTTCATGAAACCCAAAGTGGGAGGAGAGAGGCCAAGGTGTTTACTCTTTACCACAACACTAACTTGTTGATGTATCTCTGACAGTGGCTGTATCCCTCCACAATTGTAGCTCCTGGTGGGTGACCCTTTCCTCCATGAATTTATACTGACAGAAAGTAGATCAGCGGTTGCTTAGGTGTGGAAGGCAGGAAAGTATGGCAGGAAGAAATTACAAAGGGGCATGAGTTGACTTGAGGGTGATGGATTTATTCACTTAATTGCACTGATGGCTTCAAGAAGGTCAAAACTTATTAAATTATACACTATAAATATGAGCCATATATTGTATGCCAATTATTGTATGCCTCAGTAAAGATGTCTAAAAAAATGAAATGAACATTGTCTCTTTTCTCATGTCATACATACAATTTTTTTAAAGCTGGAGCAGGAAAGTTCTCTCTCTGTATGTAGACACTTCCTGCAGCTCCACTTTCCTACTCTGGCATTATGAACCAGAAGCCACCATTTTAACTCATTAGAGGAAAACTAAAAGTTTTTTTTGAAATGGACAACAAATCAAAATGCAAAACTAAAACTATAAGATTTCTAAAATAAAGCATAGGAGAAGTTTTAACTTTGGGACAGGCACAGATTTCTTACAAAAACCAAAAACTATGAACCAGAAAGAAAATGCTGATAAACTTCATCAAAATTAAAAACTTCTAGTCTTTGAAACTTACATTCAGAAAATTATAAGGCAAGACATAGACTGGGAGAAAATGTTTGCAAAACATATATCCCACAGAGGCTTTGTACTTAAAATGTATAAAGACCTCTTACAATTGTTGGGGAAAGGAAGAATTCCCCCCACATTTTCCCTCCTTTAGTTCTTACAGCTGGACTAGTAATAAAATTATAAAATTAGATTAACAGATGGAAAATCAATTGAATACATGTGCACGGGAAAATCACAATATGATTCTCAGAACACAAAATGAGACTCAAATAAAAGATGGAACCAGGAAACTGTTTATACGTTTTAGACAAACAATAGATTTGTAAAACAGTGATAGGACCAAAAAAGTCAGTGCTCATTAGAAAGGAATCTAAGCAAGGTTTGAGTATTCATTAATGAGAAATTTAAACATAGACATTCTCAAGTGAAGGAAATCTAAGAGAATCGGTTGCCAACAGACCTACCCTTAAAGAATAGCTAAAGGAAATTCCCTAACCAGAAAGGAAATTATAACACAAGGAGGATGGAACTTCAGGAAGGAAGACAAACTGATGGAGTGAGTAAAAGTTGGGGTAAATAGAATAATTGTCTCCTCACATGAGTTTTTAAGATCATGTCCTATGGTTAAAGCAAAAACTATAACATCATTTGATGTGGGTTCAATGTAGATAGAGCAAATACTTAAGCTATTCATATAGAATGGGGCCAAAGTAGGTTTACAGTTGTGAGTACATGAAACACAGAGTTTATTCTTGTATTATTATTTACTAATTATTGTATTATTTCCCATATGAACAATTGTAAACCTACTTTTGCCCCTCTGTATTTAAAACGGAGGACAAAAGGACCTAAATGGAAGTAAAGTTTCTCTACTTCATTCAAAGTGGTTTAAGTGCTGACACTAGTAAACTGTGATATGTACACATATATATATTACATTTAAAAAACTATAAAATAAATAATAAAACTACAGAATAATATAAAATGATAAAAAGCTATACAAAGAGCTATATTCAGAAACATTATAACTAGGTAAAAATGGAATTTCTAAAAAATGTTCAAGTCTTGTATCAGAAGGTAAGATAAATGAAAACAGAACCCTGGCTGAGTGGCTCAGTTGGTTGGAGCATTGATCCAAACACCAAAGGTTGCAGGTTTGATCCCCAGTCAGGGCATGTACCCAGATTGCAGGTTGGACCCCGGTTGGGGTGCATAGAGGAGGCAAGCAATGGATATATCTCACATCAGTGTTTCTCTCTCTCCCCTCTCCTTTTCCTCTCTCTCTACACTCAAGAAACATATCCTCAGCTGAGGGTGAAAAAAGGAAAACAGAGTAATGAGAAACAAAATTAACAAACAGGAAACAATAAAATGGCAAACTTATGCTCTAAGATATTAACAATTACTTTAAATGTAAAGGTTTAAGAATAACAATTAAAACACAGAAATTGGCAGAGTATATTTTTAAAAAGATTTTATTCATTAGAGAGGGGAAGGGAGAAAGAAAGAGGGAGAGAAACATCAATGTGTGGTTGCCTCCTTTGTGCCCCCCACTGGGGACCTGGCCCACAACCCAGGCATGTGGCCTGACTGGGATACAAACTGGCAACCTCTTGATTTGCAGCCAACACTCAACCCCTGAGCCACGCCAGCCAGGTCTGGCAGAGTAGATTTTTAAAAAATGTTGTCATCTCTATGCTCCCTACAAGAACCTCACCTCAAATTCTTGTGTGATTTAAAAGCTTTTTTAATCCTCACCAGAGAATATATTTATTGATTTGAGAGAGAAAAAATGGGGGGAGAGTGCGGGGGGAACATTGATCAGTTGCCTCCTACATGTGAAATTTAATTTAACAATATCCCTGACCAATAATCAATTTCCAAGTGGCGCTAAGACATTGAAAATGACAGGAGCTTCATTGCTTCTCAAGGTTTTCCATTCATTAAGGTGGCCAAGGACAGTTTCAGCCAACTGGCTGAAATTCTAAACCATGGAATAGTAACATAGTAGTTTAATCTCTCTCCAGCACAGTAGACCTTCAAGTATTTGAAGGAGACCTCATATCTCCTTTTTAACTCTTCGTTCTCTAAACTACAAACGTTTCAAACATTCGTCACAAGGCATGGATCCAGTTCTTTCCTCACCCACATTACCTTCCTCTGGAATCACTCCAGAAGGATGCTCTTTTTAAAGTCATAAAACAAATCCAAAAATATCTAAAAGAATTGAAATCCCAAGAGTTTGGTTTCTGACCATAATAGGATCAATCTAGAAATTAATAACAGAAAAATAAAAACAAAATCTCCAAACGTGGAAAATAAGCAACACACTTCTAATGATAGAATTTCTACATAATAAACCAAGGCTCTGCCCTCCTTACAGTAACAGGCACACCGAGGGAAAAAAAAAATGGCCCAAAGAAAGGAACAGATCAAAGCTCCAGAACTAACCAATCAAGAGATTGCCAACCTATCAGATGCACAGTTTAAAACCCTAGTAATCAGGATGCTCACAGAATTCAACGAAAAATTATCGAAATTGCTTGAACAAATGAGGAGAGATCTTCAGAGAACCAATAGGGATAAGAAGGAAACTGGGACTCAAATCAACAGAGTGGACCAGCAGAAAGAAAAAAACATCCAACCAGAAAAGAATGAAGAAACAAGAATTCAAAAAATGGAGGAGGGGCTCAGAAACCTCCAGGACATCTATAAACGGCCCAACATACGGATCATAGGGCTTCTAGAAGGAGAAGAAATCCAAGGAATTGAAAACTTATTTGAACACATAATGATGGAGAATTTCCCGAAGCTGGTGAAGGAAATAGACTTTCGGGAAGTCCAGGAAGCTGAGAGAGTCCCAAAGAAGTTGGACCCAAAGAGGAACACACCAAGACACATCATAATGACATTACCCAAGATCAAAGATAAGGAAAGGATCCTAGAAGCAGCAAGAGAAAAGGAGACAGTTACCTACAAAGGAATTCCCATAAGACTGTCAGCTGATTTCTCAAAGGAGACCTTGCAGGCAAGAAGGGGCTGGACAGAGGTGTTCCAAGTCATGAAAGGCAAGGACCTACATCCAAGAATACTCTATCCAGCAAAGTTTTCATTTAGAATGGAAGGGCAGATACAGTGCTTCTCAGATAAGGTCAAGTTCAAGAAGTTCATTACCACCCAGCCTTTATTGTATGAAATGTTACAGGGAGTTATATGAGGTATGGAGGAATATCAACAGGGGAGTGGTTGGGGGAGAGGGTGGGAATGGGGCACAGAACAGGTAGCATAAATGGGAGATAGACAACAGACAGGGGGAGGTTAGAATAGTATAGGAAGTGCAGAAGCAGAAGGACTTATGTGTATGACCTATGAACAAAACTAAAGGGTGGGGAAAGGGGGGTAAGGGGGTGGGGGGCAAGAAGGGGGATAAAGTGGGACAACTGTAACAGCATAATCAATAAAATATAGTTAAAAATAAATAAATAAAAATCTTTAAAAAAAGAATTTCTACATAATAACAACAAGCATGTGGAAACTCAAACTAAGAACACAGTATCATTTATAATTACTTTAAAGAAAATGAATATTTAGGAATATATTTATTAAATATGTACAGGATCTGAATGCAGAAAATTATACAAATTCTGATGAAATAAATAAAAATACATAATATGTTCACGGATTGGAAAACTAAACATAGAAATGTCAATTCTCTTCCAAATTAGTCTGTAAGTTTAATAGTATTTCTAGAAAGAATTTTGTACCCATATACAAACTTACTTGTATTCTAAAATTAAACAGACAAACATAGGCCCTGGAATAGCTAATGAAATGTTTAAAAACAAATAGTGGGAGGAATCATTTTACCCAATATTAACATATAGTATATAGCTACAGTAATCAAGACAGTGTGATATTGAAGAAATCATAGACACATAAGTCAATGCAACAGAATAGAGGACAACAAAATAGACCCTCAGAAATTGCTCAAATATGACAAAGATGAAAAAGAAATTCAAAGGAGGTAGGACAGCCTTTACAGAAATTGTGCTCTGGCAATTGATCATTCATAGTCAAACATCGAACCCGTACTTTAACCTCCGAACCTTACACAAAAATTAACTAAAAATGGACCACAGACTGATATAAAATTCATCTTTAAAATTTTTAAACGAGAACATAGAAGAAATTGTAAGGGTTCATAAAAAGGTTCTCATTCACCAAAAACATGATTCATAAATTGGACTCATCAAAATTAAAAACATTTGCCCTGGCCAGTGTGGCTCAGTGGATTGAGCACTGGACTGTGGAGCAAATGGTCATCAGTTCAATTCCCAGTCAGGCCACATGCCTGGGTTGCAGACCAGGTCTCCAGTAGGGGGCGCACAAGGGGCAACTACACAATGATGTTTCCCTGTCTTTCTCTCTCCCTTTCCCTCTCTCTAAAAATAAATAAATAAAATCTTTTGAAAAATTAAAAACTTTTGCTCGAGAAATCCCTTGTTAACAAAATGAAAAGACAAGCTACAGACTGGGAATAAAATATTCGCAAACCACATATCTGACAAAGGACTCATATCTAGAATATATAAAGAACTCACAAAAACCATTTAGAAAATGACATAAGACATTTCACTGAAGAGGCTATAGATATGGAAAATAAGCACATACAAAGATTTTCACCATCATTATCATTATGGAAATACAAATTAAAACCACAATGAGAGATCACTATATACCTGTCAGAATGGCTATAAAAAAAAGAAAGAAAGAAAAAGAAATGCCAAATGATGATGAGAATGCAGAAAACTGGATACATTCACAAATTGCTGATGGGAATGTAAAATATTACAGCCATTCTGGAAAACAGTTTGTGAGAGTCTCAAAAAATAAAACATATAATCCAGTAATCACACCTTAGGGCATTTATCCGAGATCAATGGAAATTTTTGTTCACACAATAACCTGTAAACCAATATTTACAGCAGCTTTATTCCTAATAGCCAAAAACTGGAAACAAGCCTGATGTCTTTCGTGGGTGAATGGTACACAAACTATAGAACAACCATACCAAAGAATACTACTCAGCAATGAAAATAAATTAACTATTAATATTTGACATTCCTAACACCTTGGATGACTCTCCAGAGAATGATGCTCAGTGAAAAAAGCCAATCCCCAAATCATACAGATTGTATGATTCCATTTATATAACGTTCTTGAAAAGACAAAATTATAAAAATAGACAACAGGTTAGTGGTTGCCAGGCAATAGGAAAAGAGAACAGAATGGAAATGGGTGTGGTCAAAAAAAGGGCAACAGGAGGGATTGGTATGGTGCTGGAACTATTCTGTATTTTGACTGTAGTGGCCGATACATGAACCTATGCATGTGATAAAATTGCATATAGCTGAATACAGACATCTGCACACACACACACATGAGAACAAGTAAATTGGGGAAATCTGAACAAAATAGATGGCTTATATCAATATTTTGATTTTGACATCATACTCTAGTTTTGAAACATGCTACCATTGTGAGAAACTGGGTAAAAAAATACATGGGATTTCTCTGTGCTTTTTCTTACAACCACACGTAAATCTGCAATTATCTCAAAATAGAAAGGTTAATTAGAAATCAATTGCGGTTCTGCCCTGGCTGGTGTGGCACAGTGGATTGAGTGCAGGCTGGGAACCTAGCGGTCCCGGTTCGATTCCCAGTCAGGGCACATGCCTGGGTTGCGGGCCACCTCCCCATGAGGGCCATGTGAGAGGCGACCATACATTGCTGTTTCTCTCCCTCTCTTTCTCTCTCCCTTCCCCTCTCTCTAAAAAATAAATAAAAATAAAATCTTTAAAAAAAAAAAAAAAAAGAAATCAATTGCGGTTCTATATTCTAACAACGAACATGTGAAAACCAAAATTAAGCACAAACTACCTCGTACAGATACTCCAAAAAAAATGAAATAGACATAACTATAAGAAAATATGTACAGGGTGGCTGAGTGAGAACAAAGAGGTAGCCTAAAGGAGCTCTTTTCTAGTGATGGAATAATTTTGTATCTTGATTGTAGTGATGTTTATGCAAATCCTGAGATGGGAAAAATCGCTAGAGGAATACATGTATTTATATACACACAAATTAATGCAGGTGAGAAAAATAGTGAATGCTAAATTAGGCCTGTGGTGTAGTTCATAATAATGTACCAATGTAAATTTCTGGGTTTTGATATTACTTCATGTCTATAATTATTTCAAAATAGAATGTTAAAAATAAATGAGATAAGGTCAAGGAGAGGTTTTAGAAATGACTGGAGGAAACAGGTTCTGCAAATGAATGAGGCTGGATCCAGTCTGGAACATAGGGTTTCTATGTGGCTAAAGTCTATGTTTCTGTGGCCCTTTTTCAAATAATTATTTTTTCATCGCATTACACAAGTAATACTTATACATAGTGAGTAAAAAATGTTGTTGTCCTTTCTACTACCTTAACCAGAGGTAAACAATATTGAGTAATTTGATATATCTGCTCTGGTATTTTTTATGCATTCATACCTGTGCATGGTTATGTTGTTGATAAAATCATGATGTCACACAATAATCTAGTGTCTCTGAAACTGGCTATTTTTCCTTGACCATGTAGGTATGACAATTGCTCAATCAGTGTATGAATCTGCTGGGTTCCATAAACAGTTACATGGATACCATAGGGATGTTCACATGTGATGGTAAACAGACATTTTGAGAGGACCTTAATACTCAGGCCAGCCCTCCTTGTGAAAACTGGGATGAGAGATTTATAAATCTACTTCTTTTTTTAAAAAATGACCTTCACAAGTTTTTAAAATATTTTATTTATTGATTTTTAGAGAGAGGGAAAGGGAGAGAGAAAGACAGGGAGAGAAACATCAATGAGTAGTTGCTCCTCATGCGCCCCCTACTGGAGACCTGGCCTACAACCCAGGCATAGGCCCTGACTGGGAATTGAACTGGTGACCCTTTGCTTCACAGTCTGGTGCTCAATCCACTGAGCCACACCAGCCAGGGCCATAGGTCTACTTCTTGCAGACAGATTTTAAAGTCATAACTAGGATGAAGTGTGAGCATTTCAATAATCTTGAAAACATGATAGAGTTTGGGTTGGATTTGGTTTAGAATAAAGATAAGATGAAACTATGACAGGGCTTTTAAGCCCCTTGTCA
Organism: Micronycteris hirsuta; assembly: GCA_004026765.1. Classification (NCBI taxonomy): domain Eukaryota; kingdom Metazoa; phylum Chordata; class Mammalia; order Chiroptera; family Phyllostomidae; genus Micronycteris; species Micronycteris hirsuta. The sequence continues at coordinate 1,526 of PVJI01022604.1, read as the reverse complement.
AGTAAGAAACATCTAAACCTGGAAGGATTTTTATGAGTTTACGCGAACCAAACTGACAATTGCCAGGAAGCAAAATTTCAACAGATTGAAAAAAAAAATGCTCTGGAAAATGGCAATTTTGCACCTTATATTATGCAGTACAATCAAAAGAGGAGGTGTGAGTGGGTTACTTGAAATCCATTGGTGATAGATTAGGGAGGTGGGAGAAAGCAAAGCAGAGAAACCTCTGGGATGAGATAAAAAGTAAAATGATAGACACACACTTCTTTTACACAGGCGGGTGCAGGACAGTTAACAGTCAACAATGAACATGATAGCAATAACAATCGCCTGTGCTTTGAGAGCTCTGGAAAAGAGCATGTTATCAAGATATGTTATCCTATATGCAAAGAAAATAGGCTCAGTTAAGGTAAAGATTGACCTTTGTTAGGGAAACATACTGCTGTAGGACATGACTCCCTGCCAGGATTTGCTTTTAGTTAGAATTTTTCTTTAAATTTATTTCAGACCATCCTATGTGGTTACTTTAGGTCTCTGAGTTTGTAAGGTCACCATGTAGGCCTCACCTGAACTTATCAAGGTTAGTATGTGGCCCCTTTTCATCCACACCACCAGCAAGAAAAAGGCCATAAAGGGCAAATGAAAATCTGAAAAGACCTTCTGCAGTCTCCAGGGCAAAGACAGACTAAGAGGAGTCCTTAGAAATCACTATGGGATGAACAGTATGGGGAACGGAACGATTCACGAATAAAGAAAAATACATATGAGCAGCACATATACCAGAAAGGATATTTTGTGGGATTGGTGAAACTCCATAGTGGTACCAGAGAAATGCAAATTAAAGGAAGGTACAATGGATTGGGTGGCTAGGATTTTCTGTGGAGACAGCGGGTCATGGTGTTAATGGGAAGAGCATTCTGGGTGGGCCTTCTGTACATCCGCGTACCAGTCCAGAACTTGGGCCATCCACTTGAGGGCTTTCCACAGAAGTAATCCCTGGAGAGCACCGCCTTCCAATCAGACGGGGCCCTCAGGCTCTGCTCTTAGAAGCCTGGGCTTGCTGACTGGGCAGGTGCCTAGGAGTAAGCTCTATCAGCTGCAGCAGCTCTGTGCTCCCCCACACCCCACACCCACTGGAAGAAGGTTGGCTATGGTAGGGGCGGTGCTACACTGGTGGCCACCCATCAGGGAGCCAGAGAAGGGGTTAGATTGTGCGTGGGCGGCAGAGGAGAGCCAGTGGCTGCTGCTGCACCAGATCTCGCCCTGGAGGAGCCTGAGGGCGGGGCCGGGCAGGAGGGCGCCCAGGGCTCACTGGTCGCTCTAGGCCTCGCGTCCACCTGCCGGCCGCTGGTGCTCCTGCGGGCGGCGAGGTCTGCATCTGCCAGGCTCATGGCGGCGTCCGCAGCTCTGTCAGCAGCGGCGGCGGTAGCGACCCTGTCGGGCCTGGCAGTGCGACTGTCCCGCTCTGCAGCGGCCCGTGGCTCTTACTGCGCCTTCTGCAAGGGGCTCACGCGCACGCTGCTCAC
>PVJI01022603.1:0-24989 GCA_004026765.1 Micronycteris hirsuta | reverse complement strand
ATATTTCTCAAATCTTGAAATCTATATCTGTATAGATTTCATATATCTATGAATATATGTCATTGGTACTTTGATATGGACTGCATTGAATCTACAGACCACTTTGGGTAGTAAGGTCATTTTGATGATGTTAATTCTTCCAATCCATGAGCATGGTAATTGCTTCCATTTATTTGTGTCTTCTTTAATTTCTTCCCTCCGTGTTGTGTAGTTTTCTCAACTCTATCATCTTAAAGATAATTTTGGATAATTCCATAATCCAAACTGTAAAATCTTTATGAAGGTTGAGGATGACAGTACCACTCCTTGTAGGCAAAGAGAGGTATATCTGGGTGTGAGGTGCATTTCCAGCTGCAATGCCCAGGTGTACCCTGATCTGTTCTCTGCTGTCACACCTGGGTTGCTGTGGTGGTAATCCTGATTTATCTGCCTCAAACTAAACTTCATCTCCCAGAACCAAAGACTGAATTGCAGAAGTCTGGATTTGGAACAAGGGACAGAAGAAGAAATAGACAATCCAGGTAACATATTCACAAAACTCTTCAATTCTGTGAGAAGAGGGATAAATGGACTTACTCTGAATGAATTAGATATCTTTTAAAGAAACAAGTTTTATAATTTGATCTTAATTATTTTGTGGCAGAAGCTTCAGATATAAGAAAGTGTGTGCATTTTTATTCATTTTATAAAATATTATTGAACAAATACAAAGACAATAATTTTCTCCAATGTTTCATACTGGAGTTGTTTAACTACATACTGAAATAGAGAAGCACATAGCATAACATAACAACAATGCAACAAGACATATATGGTCTTCACAATACCTTTGGTAGATTGCTTTATATGGAGAATCTAGCCATTACATATTTTGTATTTCAATATATTGATGATAATAGTAAGAATTATGATAGTTGTTTATAACTTGTTATTTTGTGTATAATACCTTTTAAATGTTCCAGTTCTGTGTAGGTATATTTCTCTGTGGGTATTTTTTTATTGTGGTAAAATATACATAATGCATTACTGTGCATTTACCAATGCTATCCATTTCCAAACTGAAAACTTCCCAAACTGAAACTCTGTACACATTAAACAATAGCTCCCCATTTCCGGTTCCCCCAGCCCTGGAGAACCATTGTGTACTTTCTTTCTCTGTGTATATGACTAATCTATGCACCTCATAAAAAGGGGATCATAAAATATTTGCCCTTTTGTGGTTGGCTTATTTTACATAGTGTAATATTTTCAAGTTTCCTCCATGTTGTAGTATGTATCACATTTCATTTTTAAGGCTGAATGGTAATCCGCAGTTTGTATATACCACAGTATGTTTATATACTTAGTATTTGGTAGACATTTGGGTTGTTTACACCTTTTGGTTATTGTGAATTATGTTGCAATGAACATTTGTGTACAAATATCTGTTTGAGTCTCTGGTTCCTATTCTTTCTGTGTATATATCCCAAATAATATTTTAATATGTAAATTAGGATCCACTTATTACAAAGGGAAACTCTAAACTTACAGTGTGACTTGCCTCTAAATATGAGTTAGAGGGAAACATGAGTTCAGAAACATTTAGTTACTTTTTAGATTATTGACCTTATTTGAACGTGAATTTTAGTGCTTTTGGAAATAGAGTTTATGAATTATGTTAGATACAAGATTCACAGAATCTTAAAGAAAATGCGAATTCCATTTCTCTTTGTGGGTTAATTTGCATGGATATATTCTTATCTTTAGGGTCTTAAATAGATTGTGAATGAAACTGGACACATCACATTAGTCATCCAATTGACCTCTTAATTTATAAAAGAAGATCCCTGATGTTATTTTTAACAATAAATATCAAAGAGGATAATGAGATACAGAGAAAGATAGCCAAGGGGATTTCCATGCAATAATGCAAATGGTAAAGAAGGCGTGGCTTCCATAATTGTATACAATACCCCGTCAATCCACCCATCCCTCAGGGAGTGCTCCTTTGGATAATTAGAGAAGAGAGTGGACTTTGGGGGAAACTCATGTACGACTGATTGCAGAGATGTGGCACCAAACTTACATGGGAACACAGATCACAGTAAATAATACATTGAGTTTTTTTTATTTGTCACACAATCTTCAGAGAGCTTTTTTGGCATTGTCCCATTTAATCCTTCAAACCATCCCACATATTAGATGCTGTCATAGGTCTTACTATACAGATGATGCTGAATAATTGACTCAAGATCACAGAGTTGATAAGTATAGATTCTGAGGCTCAAATTCCAAACTAGAATTTAGAACTCAGACGTTGCGGATTCCATTCCGCAGAATCCGTATGCTGTGGTTGGCGTGTAAATGATTTCACAGGAGATCTGTAGGACTAGAAGAGCTGGGGATACGTGACCCCTCTCTGATCACAGGGAGAGAGTCTAGGTGCTGCTTTAACAGGCTTTTATTGTTTTTCCTTGGTGCATTACATCAGAATGGTGTTCATTTACTGTGCATAGGTTCGCTTTAGGTGATAGGCAGCCAGGAAAATACATCAAAAGGGTTATTTACAAAATGCAAAGACAAGAGTTATCAGGTGTACTTGAAAGGAAACGCACCCCTCTTCGGAAGCCAGATAAGCATAGGCGTTTGTTCTTTTGTTCCAGGGTGAGGGGGTTCAGCATAACAAGCTTTATTTCTAGGAAAAAAAGAGGCAATCTTGATTCACCCCAGAATACCCATTCATGCATGTGGGGCCTGCTTGCCATCTCCTACTCCCCACACGTTTTTATGAGAGGGATAGGGCTACATTTCCCTCACGAGTGGAAAGTTTTTCCTACATCCAGATTCTCTGCAGGTAATAAAGCTAAACAAGACAAAACCAGACAACCCTGACAAAAATGAAATATGAGATAGGCAATCCACCTTCTCTGATTGTTGTTCTTCTCTGCTTATCCCTAAAGTCTGTCCAACCACGTTCAGATTTTAGAGGCAAATTTTTCCCTGTACTATAAAGACGTTGACTTGGAAAATGTGATACTTCTTTAAAATTTGTCTTTTAAAAATTCTGATGAGCTGATTATGTGTTTTATTAGGTCCTCCAAATTTCAGTTGCATCGTTTTTATGGTTACTACTCAGTAACTTAACTAAGCTGTTGCTTACATGGGAAACGGGTGTAACTATACAGACAGGTAATTAGAAACGTTTAGGTAGGCTTGGGTGGTGATCCATGTTTTAAAAGGATCTGGAGTAGAATTCAAAATTTCAGAGTCTCTATTTTTTAGTATCTTGCTGATTGGAAGTGTTTCCTGATATTTCATCCATTGCCTACTATATAATTGGTTTTTCTGTCTTAGGTCGTTGAATTTGGGATGGAGTAGATCTACTTAACTTAGCTTGTTTTAATCATCATTGTGAGATAGTTACCATGGGTTTACATTATGGAACATCCCTTAATAATTTGTTCTTATGAAATATGTTAAAAAATTGAAGCATTTCACAAATGATGAAAGCATATATATTTTAAAATAAAATACAATATTGATAATTTATACAATTTTATATCATTTGGATTCAAATTAGTAGTTTTTAATACTTGAGAGTAATAACCATATGCATATAAGAACATTTTTAAAAGTCAACTATTTATTGATCACTTAAAATGCATAAGGGACAATCAAAGATTCTGGGGATACAATTATTAATAAGATAGGTTGTCTTGGCTTGTGTGGCTCAATGGATTGAATGCCAGTCTGTGGACAAAAAGGTTGCTGGTTCCGTTCTGGTCAGGGCACAGGCCTGGGTTGAAGGCTGGGTCCCTGGTTGGGAGCCTGTGAGAGGCAACCAACCGATGATTCTCTCCCTCTCTTTCTCGCTCCTTTCCCCTCTCTCTAAAATAAAATTAGCAAAATCTTCAAATAAGATATATGTATACTGTGTTTACTATCCTGGCAGACCCCAGGAATTCAGAAATGCAAACATCTGGAAACAGTATCACCTTTCTAATAAGACTCAGAGTTGGGGCGTGATTTTCCAAAGGTGACTAGCAAATCAAATAATATTGCCAGGTTTTTAGCATGGAATTCTTTCTACTATACCACAATTCTGTCTAAAATCTTTATTTTTGAGTATTGAATTGAGCTATGGTTAGACATAACAATTCCATATGAAGGACACATGGACAAAGACAAAGGGGGTGGGTTCGAGGGTGGGAGGTGGGGATGGGCATGGTGGGGGAAGAGTGGAGGGGTGAAGATGGAAAAAATTGTACTTGAACAACAATAAAAAATAACAATTCTAAACAATTTTGGAAAGAAAAATGCCTATGTCGTTCTCATGCACTTAGATTTGTATTTCCATTTCCCTTCCAATACCTAGGTTGTAATAAATGTCAATTCAGTTTGTGTGTATGTGTGAGTGTGTATTCTCAAAGAAAACATTGGTTTCATTCTACTTTCTTGGCAGGGAAGAATTTAGTACATTTACCTCTGCTCAGTTATTCTCATATGAGTTGTAAAATTCAGCTTAATTAAATGAATTTAATAAGCATTTGGTGAGCACTCTGGATGTGCCTGGTTCTTTTGCTGCTGTGTGTGACTGATTTCTTGGTTTTTGGAGCTCATGGCAAAATAACCCTGAAACTTAGTTATCTTGATGTCAACCTATAATTTTATGCTCCAATAGTAGGCATTGCTTTATGTAAAAACATAAATATGGTTATGAGACATGAGATTGCTTTAATGGTGGATCTCAACAGGTCAGAAGGCATTTAAGGAAACAGGACATAATGTAGGATGTGAAAACTTCAGTCTTGGTGAGAGCACTTCTGGAGGAAGAGTTTTCCTGTTGTTCAGTGGATCATCTCACAGATATACATCCCCCACGCTCCCCACACACAAGCCGGCCTGTTAGAAGACTGAAGTCTCATCATTGTAGCCGAGGCAAGAAATTTGGAGAAAATGAAGGGATTAATTGTTGGAGGAGACTCCAAAGTCTAACTTTCTAAAGAGTTACTCTGTGTGAGGCCCTGTGGAGCAGACGTTGTTGGCAAAGACATTGCGTTTTGATGCAAAGCTTGTGATGCTCTCAAATTTATTATTGGCCCTTGTGTTGCTGCCTCCGACCCCTGAGTTCCACACATCCTGAAGAACACATGGGCAGTAAGAACAATGTGACTGAGTTTATTCTCCTGGGGCTCACCCAAAGCCCAGAGGGGCAAAAAGTTCTATTTGTTGCATTCTTACTCATCTACATTGTGACGATAGTGGGCAATCTGCTCATCATGGTGACCATCATGGCCAGCCAGTTCCTGGGTTCCCCAAGGTACTTTTTTCTGGCTTACTTATCATTTATAGATACTGTCTATTCTACTGTCATGGCTCCCAAAATGATGGTAGACTTACTCCATGAGAAAAGACTATTTCCTTCCAGGCTTATATGACTCAAGTCTTTATAGATCATCTTTGCTGGTGCTGAAGTCATTCTGCTGGTGGTGATGTCTTACATATGGGTGAAGAGCCCATATGTAAGGCTCTTCACTCTCTGGTCATCATGAATCAGTGGGTCTGCGTGCTCATGCTGCTGGTGGCCTGGACTGGAGACTTTCTGCACTGGTTCAATTTCTCGTTATTTATCAGGTCCCTTTCTGTGGCCCCAATGTCATCGACAACTTCCTGTGTGATATGTATCCCTTGTTGAAACTTGTGTGCACAAATACCAATGTCACATGACTCTCTATGATAGCCAATGGAGGGGCAATCTGCACTGTCACCTTCTTCATTCCTCTAGTGTCCTATGGGGTCATACTGTACTCCCTTAAGACACATGGTTTGGAAGGGAATTGCATAGCCTTCTACACCTGTACGTCCCATATGACCATTGTCATTTTCTTTTTGTTCCCTTGTATTTTCCTGTATGCAAGGCCCAGTTCCACCTTTTCCATTGATAAATCCATGACTGTGGTTTTAACTTTCATAACTCCTATGTTGAACCCCTTAATCTGCACCCTGAGAAATGCAGAAATGAAAAATGCCATGAAGAAACTCTGGAATAACTGTGTGGCCATAGTTAGAAGGGGGCTGTATCCCTCACAGAGAACATGATGATTTTCCTTTCACAGAATCAAGGAATACTTCGACTATTGGTGATCACACTTAAAAAGTCATTTCCTTTGACTTACGCTGCCTAATTATTCTGAAATGGCCATATATATTAATCTTTATCTAAGTGGAATATGCTCTAGCCCTGAGAGAGCAAGAGAATTGCATAGGTTTAATCCCTTATGTAGATAACTGGACTGTGTTAAGATTCTTTAGTGAAGAACATTGTTTTTTTGTTTTGTTTTGTTTTATTTCAGGTCCTTATTTGTGAAGTACGGTACCTCCATGCTACATAGAAATGTGACCTCTTAAAACTTGGTCACTTTAAGGAGTAAAATTTGAAAATTAAAATTCAGATTGTTAAAAAATTGCTAATCTAAGAGTAAAATAAATGCCTTGTCAAAAAATGACTGTAAAATTTCCCAGCATGCTAACTGAAATGTCAGACAGAAAAAGACAAGAACCGTATGATTTAAGTCCCATGTGTGATATAAAACTGAAAGTGACAAATGGACAACAAAGAAAAAACCAGACAGGAACTCATAGACACAGACAACAGTATGGTGGTTACCATCCTGGGAAGGGGAAAGGGAGTGGGGGGAGAGTAAAGGGTAAATCAGGATCCAAACACGATGATGAGGAAGATTTAATTTGGGGTGGTGGGTACACAAATGTAATATACAGACGATGTATTGTACAGTCATACACTTGAAACCTATGTAATTTTATTAACCAATGCCATCCCAATAAATTTAATTAAAAATAGAAATTTACAGCATGTATTCATAGCTGAGGATAAGTCTATAGAAATGAATTTTGTTAATCTCATACTGTGATGGTAGCTTATCACTGATTTTGTATATTCTGATCAAATTTTGGACTGAAAAATTAAATTGTTCAACCCTATTATGTACATCTAGATCAACTGGCCTCCTCCAATGGTTGAACTACATATTTAAGTCATTCATATCACAGTAGAATCCTAGAGTGTGCCTGCATTAAATTAACTCTCTGGGTATACTTAAAAATGCAATAAATGTAAAAAGTTTTGGGAAAAGAATGTTTGATTTTGCATAATGAATACATTTCTGAATCTCTGTGAATTATATGTTCTTGACTTAAGTGATAAATTAAAGGTGTCTTTTCTGTTTACAGTTGCTTTATAGAAGTTTTGAAGGTCAAATACTGTATTACAAATATCATTTCTTTTTTAAAGCTCCAGCACTACATGCTTCCCAGGTGAGAAGTCAACCCACTCATAGATACTAAGGTATAAATCTAATATTTTTTGGCTTTCATGTTTTTCTCAATTTATAATTGTATCTACTTAGTGTAGTTAACAGTATTAATGATTCCATTTATTTAATGAATATTGAATGCCTGCTATAAAGTTTCATTTGCTCTTCATTGGGGGAAATAAAAAGTACTCTAGATCCTTTAGTCAGAGAGGAACATGATACAGAGGATTAAGTACTTCCAAATGATATATATCTATTATATATCATATAAATATATATCCATTATATAAATATATATGATATTATAGAAATATATTAATTATTCTATTTCTTAATTTTCTGTTTTGTTCAATTATTCTATCTATCCATGAGCCAATACTACCATGTGTTCATTGCTGTAGTGTTTCAGATATTATTGTAGTATAAAAAACCACTCCCAAATTTATTGGCTTAAAACAACAACAATTACTTTATCATTTCAGATGGTCTCAATGGGTCAAGAATTTGAGTAGTTCAGCTGGGTATGTCTGGCTCAGCATCTCTCAAGTCATAAGAAATTGGCCGAGGCAAATTTCATCTAAAGAGTTTCTTGATTCTTATATCTGATACCCGGGCTCGAAAGTCTTGAATCATGGGGACTGGAATAGCTGGCACTCCTTGAGATCCTAAGGGTGTAGTCCTAATCCAATAGAGCTGCTATCCTTACAAGGAGAGTGAGCTCTCTCTCCTATGTGCACAGAGGAAAGGCCATGTCAGGGCAGAGTGAGAAATTGGCCATGTGCAAGCCAGGAGGAGAGGCCTCACCAGAAACCACCTCTTCTGTTGGACTTTCAGCCTCCAGACCCATGGGAAATAAGTGTTTCATGAGAAAGCTACCCAGTCTATGGTATTCTGTGATGTCAGTCTAAACAGATGAATGTGATGATGCTAAAAATGAAACTTGATTGGTGATTGAATCACTAGGATTCAATTCAAATAGCAGCTCCTCTTCCAATCACCAGATGGGATTAGTTTGCAAATGCAGGGCTTTTTGAATGAAGGAGCCCTCAGGTATCCTTGAATAAGAACTCAGTGATATCATGACAAATAGTTGCTTTAAATCTTCTTGCTAACCTTTTTCTGAGTGATCTGAGACTCTTTGCCAGGGTATTGTGCTCTGAGCAAAGGTAAATACTCAAAATTTTCTGGAGATTATTGGAAATAGGTTCTAAGCTAACACTGATTCTTGGGTGGCAGGATGCCAGTGTGGTTCACTTTTCAGAAAGCAGATTGAAGGTGAAAGAATATGGGTCCAGAGCTGTTACAGTGAGTCAGTTCTGCATATGTAGTTAGATTGAATGTACTCTACAGGAGGCATATGTTTCCACAGTGGGTCTGTGATTGCTGGAGTAAAGTTATCATGGTATGAAGGACTGATGGAAATATTGGGTACTAATCTTCCTTTCCAAAATAGTAAGCAAAAAACTACACCATATCCTTGGTCTACCAAAGAGATTGGACAAATGGAAGGTGTGAATCTCATTATATTCCCATTTAACTTACATGTTTGCTTTGGGAATAAAGTGGAGAAACAGGCTACAGCTGTTTGGAAAATGAGACCATAAAGAAATTCTGTATCATTAAACTTTACATTTGTAATTTTTCTTCATATGAGAAAATCCTAATGGACAAAGTAAAAGAATACATTTGATTATGATCTCCTACTGTCTATATTCCCGGGGCAGGTCTCACTTGGGAAACAAAGAAGCTCATTGAAATAATTACATCGATCAATTAGGCAAACAAAACAATATCTTTTGTTTGAATTACTCTGTAATAAGTGAAAATATCAGCTATTCCATGTAGTGAAAAGATAAACAGGTCAGGATTTAAGAAATGTAATTCATCTTCTATTTTATTTTTTGTTGATGATTGTCTTTTTATTTATTTTATTTTTTTAATATTGTTCAATTACAGTTGTCTTCATTTTCCTCCCATTACTCTTCCCTTCCCTACCCACTTCCCACATCCAACATCCAGTCCTCCCCCCACCCACCCCATTGACTTTGTCCACAGGTCCTTTATACATGTTTCTTGACTTGAACCTTCCCCTCCTGTCCCCCATTATTCCCCTCCCTCCTTCTTGTTCCTGTCAGTTTGTTCTTCATTTCCATGTCTTGTTCTATTTTGCTCATTTGTTTGTTGTGTTAATTGGGTTCCACTTTTAGGTGAGATCAAATGATATTTGTCTTTCACCACCTGGCTTATTTCACTTGGCATAATGCTCTTCAGTTCCTTCCATGGTGTCATGAAGGACAGGAGTTCCTCCTTTCTTTCTGCTGCATAGTATTCCATTGTGTAATTCCTCAATCTGCAACCATTTGAATGTGCAATTTTGGAAATGTTTCTTCCTTCCTTGGGTCTCAGTTTCTGTATATGCAAACTAAAAAGAATGAATTATATAATCTCTAATAACCCATTCAATTATGTTTTCCTTTTTATTGAATTTATCAGGATGACATTGGTTAACGAAATTATACAGGATCCAGGTGCACAATTCTACAACTCGTCATCTGTACACTGTGTTCTGTGTTCATCCCCCTAAGTCTCTTTCCACCACTATTTGTCCCTCCATACCCTCCCCTCCCTCCCTCCCCCCTTTAACTCATTCAATTCTCAATGCTTAAGATTTTACTGTTTATTTTTTAAGATCAAAATCGGGCCTCCATGTACTTGAATTACCAGAGAACTCTTATTATAACATAATATGAAATCCAGCATTATTATTCTTCATGAAGTGAAGCAAGGCCCAAAACTTCCAGAGACTTCAGATTTTGGAGAGCTCTTAAGTTAGTTAGAGAACACCAGAAAAGAAAGTGGCCTTTAGTTCTATCATTTACTAGTTACCCCATCCTGGACAAAGGGAAATAAACCATTCTAAGCCTCAACTTTTCTATATTTGTTGGCAATAATGCACTCATGGGGTTCTTTTCAGATTGAATATGAAAGTGGATTGCAAACAATAAGCATTCAATATATGAAACAATTTGTTTAATAGTGAATTTAGGGCAGATTAGAAGTGGACAAGGATACTAAAATTATTGACTGATTTAAAAAAATAAATAAATAAGTAAATTAGTAATTCTAAACTCTCTTGAGAGGAGAGAGGAGTTGAGAAATTCTCAGAGAGAAAAGTTGACATATTTCAACCCCCCAAGTGTCTTTGAATCTATTTTTTATGCCCCATGTGTTGGGATGAGAAAGTCTTCTTAAAGTCTTTGTTGAAAGGTTAATGTTAAAGAAGTACCTTAGTAACCATGGTAAGTTTTTATGTGGGTAGTAATGAGGGGCCAAGGTTAAGATCAAGACTTGCTGCCAGACAGACTTGATTGTATCTACATGTGTGCTCCTCAGTAACTCTATGTTCTTGTTCCTCATTAACTCTATGTCCTGAATACAAGAGGGGTAAGGATATGAAGAGCACTGAGTAAATGTTTTTCGACTCTAAGACAATGAGGAAGGTTTGAAGAGGAAACTATGGCCAGTGATTGTGTCTTATTGGCCATACCAAGTACTCAGTGGAGGCGTGAGGAGATTGATGAGGCACAAGTTATTAATGGTAAACAGCAAACTTGGAATGTGCAAACTGGAAGAGGAAATGTAAGGTGGACCGACCTTCTCAGTGGATGGAGTTTTGCTGGTGTGAATAGTTTTAAGGAATGCTAAGATGTCCCATTGCACTCACCATCAAGATGTCTCATGAGGATCACTGTCATCTGATTATTTTTGATACATAACATCATGTATGTTTACTCCTAAAAATTAGGAGGTATGTTTACTCCTAAAAATAGTAAGATAAATACTGTTTGGATTTATTGTATAAGAGTACTTTAGTTTAATTTGGACTTTGAATCCAGTGACAATATTAAGCAAAGGGAGTGGGCTACTACTGTTCAAGGCCAACTATGAAACATTTTGTTCTTTATATGCTTTAACTCTCTGTATGTAGAAACAAATTTTATTGGATCGTTACTCCATTTTTTACAGAAAAAAGTGAGACTCAATCCAGCTCAGCAATAAAGTCAAATCTTTTAGACTCTGAGTCCTCTAGTCTTCCCACTTCACAATACGCCTCTCTAGGATGATGTGAAAATGTTCAAACAGAAAACCGATCTTTAGTCACATTTTGAAGGGTGTCCTTAAGACTTTCTCCTCTTAGGTTTTGGGCCATGTTCTTCTTTTAACCTTTTTCGCTTCCTCGATTTCCAAGTTCCAAACTCTGGCAGTGACTCAGAGGCAATTCTAAAGGTTCATTATCTCTCAAGGAAATCTCTTTAAATTCCAATTGGAAATCAAGGAAGAAACATTTGCTTCTTTACTGATTGTTTTCCCTGAGACCAGGTTGACTGCGGTGCCTGAAGCAGTGGGGAACATTCTCTAGTTAGTCTGTAAGAGATGTTCTTCCTCTCTCTTAGATATAAAAGTAAGCATTGGGAAAGACCTTCACATTTTTCCAGCCACTGAGTGGACTTTTATTTATAGACAATAGAGATTGCCATTACCAGCATTTTCAAGGAACTCACACATGGTGAGATGTATAACTCACACTTTTTCCTTTTTTGAGAAAAATCTGAAGTTGTGATGCTCTCCTTAAAAGTGTGGGTGCCATGGGCCAGACTCTGAGGTTTCAGGTACTGTGCGAGTCTCTCATGTAAATGTGTATATTTGGACTAGTTACACAAACATTCTGGCTCTCAGAATCTCTATTTTTGATAGGGATTATATTACCAAATTCAAAGGGTTTAGAAACCAATAATACATGTGAAGTCAATAGGAGGGTGCTTGACATATAACATTGTCCATGCTCAATAAATAGTAGCCATTAAAATGCAAACTGTTTTTTGAGGGTTAGGTGGTCCGATTAATTCAAGTCTCTGAAATCAGACCTGTCTTCAGTTTTTCACATTTAGATGAAATCCAAATACATTAGAAATGCAACAAGTGCATATTTTTGTCTTGCTTTTCTAATTGCTTTTAATTTATTCTTTCTAATTGTATTCTCAATTATCATTCCTATGACAATGAATGTCTTCGTGTAGTTTTGAATATTCCCATCCTGGTGTTTTAGATTAAAAAGTGGAATTTTCAGAGGCTGTATAAAGAATGCTGTTGTAAGAGCATGATAATTCAATTGCTGGTAACCATTCAAAATTATTGATATAATATTGCACTAATATTCCCATAATAAATCCCCAGCAAAGGCATACAGCAGTTCATTAAGGATAGGAAAGAGTGTCTCACTCAAGTCACAGAGCAGAATCTTCTTATTTTAAATACGTTCACTTAATTGTCCCCAAGTGAATTTGATGTCATCAGAATTGTTGAGGAATAGTTAGATGGCTGAACTTCAAATGCTTCAGTGCTAGTTGTTGTGGCTTTGCCTCTTTGTTAAAATGAACTAAATTGCTAGAGCAATAGAAGAAAAAGAAGGTTCAGGCGTCCGTCAGGAAGGACATAGGTGGAAACAGAGAAAGGCTATTTTTTTCAAATTCCAGAAACAGTAAGGCTGTACAAGTTGAGACATTCAGGGACATCAGCAGAGGATTATGGAAAGGAGAGAAAGGGATCTGAAATCTGAAGAGAACATTTCCCAGATAGTCAAGACAGAGCATGATTAGCTAGATAGAGAATAAATTTCTTACTGCTGAAGTAAAGAATACACTGGATTTAAGGAACTTAACTAGGAGAGTAGTTTGAATGGGATTTTAATCTATTAACTTTTAATAATTATATTGACTTAGAAGAATACATGCAAATGTGACTGGCATGCACATATAGGTACGTATAAATGCATCTAAAATTCACTGCTTGAAATATGATTATAAAGTAAGACTTATGACAACCTTACTAATAAATTTTCCTATGGTTTTGTATATGATAAGTACTTTGAAGTCGAAACAGGAATTTCTATAATTTTTGGAACAACTGATGCTAGCATCAGTTTGCTGCCCAAATGTCTGAGAAAGAAATAGTGGGCACTGGGGAGAGTGGGGAGGCCCAGTTCCCAAGGCCATAGCCCCATGAGGGGGCCTAAAGCTCACAGTCCATGGCTGGGTGGGACCCTGCGCAATCTGGAGCAGCTCGAGTATATTAAAATACATGGCTATGAAGAAAGGAAAGACCTTGGAATCTTCTAGGGAAAATATGAACAGAATCAGCTGAGGAACAGAATAGCTAGAGGAACTAGGAGTATATGAACTGCAAGTGGATTTCAAAGTGAGTATAGAGATTGGGAAGGGCTGGGCTAATGATATAGCTGTTTATGGAAGATTTACGTTAGTTTACAATTTTTATATAAGATTCTATGTTATGTGAGCATGTTAGTTCCACTTGTGCAAATGAATTATACTGGAGATAATAAAATTATACTCAAAACCCATCTCCTTTGTTTTTAACTGTTTAGATAAAGGAAAATATGGTGTTGTGGGTTTTAAACTTGAGTCTTTTTGTTTTGTGGGATGATGCTGAAACTAATGAGCTACGCCAGTCACAGCTTAAGCTTGTTCCTTAATGTTAACTCTACATACTGACCGTAGGTCTCCCATCTGTTCTCTTGTAGATTTTAAAAGTATATCAAAATGTCTATGCAAAGAAGCAGAATTATTACAACTTTTTCTCTTTTAACATATTATAAACATAGCTCACCATCTATGGACTTGTATTATTTAGTATTCACAGGATCTTAATTTGTAGTACTCTGATTTGCATGAACATCTTCCGACTATTGAACATTTTATGTATTTCTAAATTTTTGCTAATATAAAAGACATGCATCATCTTCAATTACAGAACTTACACTACCTCAATTCACCTTTGGAAATTTTTTAGGGTTGGGATCTAAAAAAAGGAATAGAAACAGGTTTACAATCCTGGAAAACGTTTCCAAAAGGATTACTTGAAAGCAAGTAGTTTG
Organism: Micronycteris hirsuta; assembly: GCA_004026765.1. NCBI lineage: Eukaryota > Metazoa > Chordata > Mammalia > Chiroptera > Phyllostomidae > Micronycteris > Micronycteris hirsuta. The sequence continues at coordinate 10,724 of PVJI01022603.1, read as the reverse complement.
ACTGCAATTTTATAATTAATATAATTTGCCCCTTTTTATTGAATTGATCGGGGTGACACTGGTTAACAAAATCATACAATTTTCAGGTGCACAATTCAACAGCACATCTGTACACTGTATTGTGTGTTCAGCACCCCAAGTCTAGTTTCTGTCTGCTGCCATTTATCCCCCCATTCCCTCCTTCCCCAACCCCCCTACCTGCTCTCTCCCTGACAATCTCCAAACTGTTTTCTGTGGCCATTGTTGTTCTGTCTTTTCTTTTTCTTTTTCTCTCATTCCCCTCACTTCCCCCACGCAGCAGCTCTCAACCCCAACAGCTGCCAGCCTGTGCTCCCTACCTATGAGTCTGTCTCTATTTTGTTTGTTTGTTCATTTTGTTCAGTAGATTCGACATATGAGTGGGATCATGTGGTACTTGTCTTCCTCTGACTGGCTTCCCTCCCTCAGCGTAATGCTCTTCAGGTGTATCCATACTGTCGCAAAGGGGAAGCTTTTCTTGTTTCTTACAACCCAGTAGTATTCTGTTGTATAAATGTACCTTCAGTGAGGGTGAGGATGTGGAGAAAAGGGAACCCTGGTGCACTGTTGGTGGGAATGCAAATCGGTGAAACCACTGTGGAAAACATTATGGAGTTACCTCAAAAAATTAACAGTGGAATTGCCTTATGACCCAGTGATTCTACTTCCGGGAATTTATCTGAAAATCCCAGAACACAAATTTGAAAGAATATATGCCCACCATGTTCATTGCCGATAAGGTGATAACTGCTGGATCATGCATTGGTATCCTATACTTTTTAACAAATGGTCATTGACTGATCCAGTGACCTTATAGGGTTTGCTGTATTCTCTTGTTTTCTTGGTGACAATTTGTAGCTGAATATGGTGTTCACAGTGCTGCTCTGTTTAAGAATGTTAGTACCTTGGGAATGTAATGGAAATGGTTATTTTAAAGTAAACACAGAAATGTATATTACCGTAAACAATTGTATCTTTATTGTAAACTGTTTTTGTTAACTCTGAACAGTTTTCACAAAAATCAGAGTATGTTTAATTCTCACAGTAAGCCTCATTATTATTTTATGTACCGATTTAAGAAACAGATTATATGTATATGTACACACACTTGACAAATAAATATGTACAGGTGAGGACACAATCGTTCTTGGAAACTGATGTCTACCTATGGAAAATAGTCAATAGTTGGAGTAATTAATCTGGACGATTCATAGGTAAGTTGGCTATCTTGCTACATGAGAGAATAGTGACTGAAATCAGTGAAGGCACTCATCACTAGCAAGTTTTACATTTTGTCTTTTTGACACTCAGCATAATCCTGTGGGATGAGCATGTAGGTTATACACGAACATACTTAGATTATAATAAAGTCATATAAATAGAAAGTTGTACAATATCAGATTTGGCCACATAGCATAAATGGTTCATAAATATTTAAAAAAGCCTCAAGACTATTCCTCACCTGTGTGGTTGTTGCCAATTTGTATCTGTAGTCATTGGACTCTTACTCTCTGAACCTACATCTCTTGCTCTGTGTCTTCCATCAAGGGGCCTCCTTCAAGCATGAGCAAAGGAGTCAGAAGACTTTGATTTCCACAGGTGGATGAAGGAAGTAGAAGGGCCAGCTCTGCTCTCTTCTCTCTTTTACCATTAGGAATACTTAAGTGTTGGAGCTGGGATTCTGTGTTTAAATTCCAGATGCAGCATGCTATGTGACATTTTGTCTTTAAGCATGGATTGTCTTCCAGGAAAATAAGGATGATAAGATAGAACATGGACTGTTTCCTAGGACTCTTTCCTAAACAGCTGCTTTCTTTACATTATTTAACGTGGTCATGCTGACATACCTTTAAGTAGCTATTACTATTTTTTATAAACAACTTGTTCTTTTTCTTAATGATGGATGAAGAAGGAACCCTACTCAGCATGTGCATGTTTGTTACGTGTTAGTATAGCGCTAGGCTCTTTTCCACAGAGCTTTCTTTTTTATAGGGAATGAATTAATTTATCTTTTTTCCTTTTGATTTTTTAAATGAATTTATGTGGGTGACATTGGTTAATAAAATTATATAGACATCAAGTGTACAATTCTAAAATACATCACCTGTACATTGTATCGTGTGTTCACCATCAAAACTCAAGCCTCCTTCTATCACCATTTATTCACCCTGTAACCTCTTCTTCATACCTCCCATGCCCACCTCTCCATCCCTCTGGTAATCACCTTGCTATTGTCTGTGTCCATGAGTTGTCTTTCTTAATCCTTTCTCCTTTTCACCAAGTACCCTAACCCACCTCCCCTCCAATAGCTGTCAGGCAGCTTTCTGTATTCATCTTAAAGGCTCAATTCAGTTCAGAGTTAAAAATAAAACTGGATAAGTAGTGATGATTTTCAAATGACTCTTAAACTAGGGGTTATTTCTTCTTCTCTTTGCATTAAGGTCGTCTCCTGGTCAGTGATGGCATGGGAGTCACTCCGCTCCCATTCCATACTGATGGCAGGAGTGACCGTTAAATTACAAGTTCTCTGTCCTCAATGTGGATGTGTCCTCAGAATCCTCCTCAACAGTTCACTGCAGGAAACCACTGCTAAGTGATCTGCTTTGGCAGTGGAGATAAAATCTATGTCTCTTCCCTACTGCATATGAAGACTTCTCCTACATGGAAGCTCTGGGCACTTTAAAGTATTGAATAATTTATCTCCTTCTGACTTCTGCCTGACCTTTCACTACAATCTTCAACAAATTTCTAATTTTCTGTTCTCATTTACAACAGAAGCATGTCATCAGCTTTTCACATGATGCACCAGCTAGTCCATGACTGTGATATGGTGGTATCATAAACTGGTCCCAGGTGAATTGTTCTTTTTCTTGTACTTGCAGATTTTATATGCTTAATCTGGTTGTCTTTAGTTTTTCATTGGAAATCATGCAAAACCAAAGCTTTGTAACTGAGTTTGTCCTCTTGGGCCTTTCACAGAATCCAAACGTTCAGAAAATAGTATTTGTTATATTTTTGTTCACCTACATGGCAACTATTGGGGGCAACTTGCTCATTGTGGTGACCATCAGCAGCAGCCCAGCGCTCCGGGGCTCCCCCATGTACTTCTTCTTGGCTTTCTTGTCCTTCCTGGATGCCTGCATCTCTACCACCATTGCCCCAAAGATGTTAGTGGACTCTCTCCATGAGAAGAAGACCATCTCCTTTGAAGGATGCATGACCCAGCTCTTTGCTGATCACTTCTTTCCTGGAGCAGAGGTGATTGTCCTCACAGCCATGGCCTATGACCGCTATGTGGCCATCTGCAAGCCCTTACATTACTCTTCTATCATGAACTGGAGGCTCTGTGGCATTCTGATGGCGGTGGCTTGGACAGGGGGCCTCCTGCATTCAGTGATACAGATTCTTTTTGTATTACAGCTGCCCTTCTGTGGTCCCAATGTCATTGATCATTTCTATTGTGACTTGTACCCATTACTAGAGCTGGCCTGCATGGACACACATGTCCTTGGCCTTTTAGTGGTGGCCAACAGTGGGTTTATGTGCATCTTAATCTTCTCTTTGTTGCTTGTTTCCTATGGTGTCATCTTGTTCTCTCTAAGAAACCACAGTAGTGAAGGGCGGTGGAAAGCTCTCTCCACTTGTGGATCTCACATTGCTGTTGTGGTTTTGTTTTTTGTCCCCTGCATAGTCATGTATGCCCGACCTCCATCCACTTTTTCCTTTGACAAAATGATGGCGATATTTTGCACCATCCTAACACCCCTGCTCAATCCTTTGATTTACACCATCAGGAATAAGGAAGTGAAAAATGCCATGAAGACAGTGTGGAACAGAATGATGGTAGTTTGTAATGAAAGATGAGGCTGATTTGATGGAATCTATACTCAGTGTGTGTTCTAAGACATGATGGAGCACCTGAACACATTTTCTGCAATGAAGAATTAGAGTGGTCCAGGGTCCCTTAGTGTTCCCTGGTCAGCACCCTGAAAAGCATCTCTGCTCACCAAGTGGCCAATAAACCACACATGGCATTGAGGCCAGATTGGCAGAATTTTCTGTCTTGGGGGACCCCTCCTTTGAAGAGATTAAGGAGGAGAATATGATAGGGCTGTTTTTTCTCCACACCTGGATTTTCCAGCCCCTTGGGAACCGTGGCCCATGACCCATAACTGCACCTTCTTTCTGGGTTCTGGGCAGTGATATTGCAGTTTGTCATGGAGACAGAAGCTGAATTCTCTGATGAAGTCTTGCATCAAACTATCCTCCCTAATATTTTCTTTTACTCCCTCTCTTCTCTTTGTTTCTGTATGCTACCCTCTGAGCCTTCTTTCCTTGGGTCTGCTCACTCTCACTCTCCTGTCTCCTATGCTCACTTCCCTCATTCTCTACTCTTGCCTCTTCTACACTGTTTGTCATTTAGATATGTATTTTAGTCTTTGATATTTGTTTCACCATGCAGTACGCAGGCCTTGATTCTGGAGTTAGAACAGAAAATTATGGCATCAGCTGGTGTTTTTCTTGGAGGGCTCAGGATTTCTCTTTTCTAGGGTCTACATGATCCTAGAAAATCTACATGAAATCTACATGAAATGGGTTTGAAGGTTTTGTTTTAAGATTTTTTAATTATTTATTTTTAGAGAAAGGGGAAAGCAGGGAGACAGAGAGGGAGAGAAACAGCAATGTATGGTTGCCCCTCACATGGCTCTCTCTGGGGCTCTGGCCTGCCAGCCAGGTATGTGCCTTGACTGAGAATCGAACCAGCAACCCTTTGCTTCCCAGCCCGCACTCAATCCACTGAGCTACACCAGCCAGGGCAGGTATGAAGTTTTAAGTGACATGGGTGGTGAATGCCAGAGAGAGGTTCTCTAGTCGTATTCCACTCTAATTTTAACCCAAGTATACTTTGAAAAACTTCCTTCTTTCCTTCCTTCATTATTTATTTATTTGTATTGTTGTTCAAGTACAGTTGTTTGCATTTCCCTCCACCACTCCCCTCACCCCAGCCATCCCCACTCCTTACCCTTGATCTTACCTCTATTTGGTTTTGTCCATGTGTCCTTTGTACATGTTCCTGACAGCCTTTCCACCTTTTCCCCTCATTATCTCTTCCCATCTCCTCTCTGGTTATTGTCACTTTGTTCTTAATTTCAATGTCTCTGGTTATATTTTGCTTGTTTGTTTGTTTTTTTTGTTAGGTTCCCTCGTAACTGAGTGGATCAAAAAACTGTGATATATTTACATGATGGAATAGCATGGAACAGAAAGAAAGAGTCCTACCCTTTGCAACAGCATAGATGGAACTGGAGAGCATTATGCTAAGTGAAATAAGCCAGGCAGTGAAAGAGAAATACCATGTGATCTCACCTATAAGTGGAAAAAGTTTCTTTATCACAGGTCAAAGTTTGCACATTGAAAGGACCAGGCAAATGGACATAATTAACTTGTAAAAGAATGTGCAGGTCAAATGAAATAATGAAAGGGAAAATTGTTTGAATAATAAGATTATACAACAAGAATAATGTATAATCTAAGATTGTATTATTCAATTAATATATATAGTTAATAACACACAGCAATCCTGGTGAATAGGCGATAGAGGCATTTGTCTATCTGGGAAAAAAAGGGGAGACTTAGTATCAAATATATTTGAACTGGTTTAAAATTTCAACAAGTAAAAGTAAGAATTAAAGAAGGGAAAATTACACTCTCCACTACTGTGTTGTCCCCTCAGATCAGAGAGTAGGAAAGTGCAGGAGTGTTAGTACACATGAGTGATTTCAGTGATAAAACTCCCGAAAGTGTTGGTCTGATCTAATGGGTACATCTGTTCAGGAGCTAAGTTGGTATCTTATGTCCCCAAAACTTCTCTTTGCTTATGTAAAATAAAACAAAATAGAATGATATGACCTGGCATTCATGGTTGTTCAACATCTGCCCATAATTTGAACTCTTACAACTTTTTGATTAATGACAACAGTTTTTAGGGAGATCATCTCTATTTTGCCTGAACCAATGCACATTTCTCCCTTGTGATGTTTTGCTCATTCTTCTCCCCTAACCCCACCTGTCTTCACAGCCTAAAGCTCCCTCCATGTGGTGCTTACTTCGTATTAGGAACTAATATATTGAAATTAAGTAGGAATCAATTGATTCCTTTGTAGTCATCAGAGATGATTGAAACTGCCAACCAGAGCTTGTTATTATTATAACATCTCTAGTTTATCACACTCAACTAACACTATTTTAACTGGACTGCAAACAAACAAAGTTCTAATTATGTGTATAACTTCATTCGAAGTACATGGGAAATTTTATTTACTAATATTTAAATATTTTACTTAGGCAAACTCAGTATAAGCTTATTGAATATTGAGTTTCAGAGAACCTTGTTGGAAATTTGAACACACAAAGCCATAACTTCTCTTCTTTCTCATTTTTGAACTTTCATTGACCAATCAATTCATTCTCCAGGGATATTGTTGTTTTTTGAACCAATATTTATTTGGTAGTATTACATTCAGTTGTGTGTAATTCTTATGTAGTTAATTATCTTATCTACAGGCATGTTATTATACCAACTTGATTGTAAAGAGATTGAGGACATCTTTGGTTTAATTTTTTGAACAACAATAAAAATAAATGAACAAAAAAAGTATTTTTAAAGGATTGCTTCTGTTACCTTGACTGCAGATATGTGTAGGTTCTTAGTACATAAATGATGACTGATTTGAAAGTGTTATTTTTTTAAAAAGATGATTTTATTTTATTTTTACAGGAGGAGACGGGAGGGAGAAAGACAGGGAGAGAAACATCAATGTGTGGTTGCCTCTTGCATGGCCCCTACTGGGGACCTGGCCCATATTCCAGGCATGTGCCCTGACTGGGAATTGAACCAGCAGCCCTTTGGTTCACATGCCAGCACTCAATCCACTGAGCCACACAGCCAGGATGATTTGAAAGTGTTATTGATTCATTGAAAGACTGATGATTAATTAGAAAGAAGAAAAGTATCTCAAAACTCATACTGACATAAATTCTGTGTCATTTGACATTAATATTAAAAGTCATAGAAATATTATGATAGAGAATAAAGATGATAATTCATAAACTGAAGGAACAGATTCAACTAGAAAGGGGGAAAGTTGGTAGATTTGTCTGTATAAAATGAAAAGAAAGCTAGAATTCAAAACAAAGATATTAAAAAACAAACTGACAAGAGATATACATAATTCAAATAGATGAAATGTAAGGAGTAAAAAATATACAACAATATTGTCTCAAATCATTAATAAAAGATATCCATATATCATAGTTTTAACCAAAGAAATCAAACAATGCTCCAGTTTAAAATTTTATTAGAAATCCATGCTGTATTGCCATAATATTAGAAATGATGGGAAATGATTCCATTTTTTACATAAAAAAGGGAGATATATGACCTTGAAAAACCTGGAACAATATGCAAGGAGTAACAATTGCTCTTTGAGTGTAGGGTTGGAAAATTAAGAATTTTTAAAGAGTACTTTTCTCTCCCTGTATCTATGTAAACTTTGATGGAGATTTTATTATAAATATATTTGTCCTATAATTAAATTATTTCTAGTAAATAATAAAACAATCAAAGTCGGAGGTTCTTTGACAATAGTTAATAATTATGAAAATATTCTTATTTTATGTTCTTTAACCCCTGGAACCTTTTTTTTTTGGATGATACTTTAGTCACTAACGGAAGTTTTTAATGATCAAGCCATTTGTACTATATAGGAAATTACCCATTGACATTTCTCATGGTCTGAAAAGCCCTATCTTTCTCCCTTTGATTAATAACTAAGGAAAAATGTATTTGCTGAGAGTCAAACCTCTTTGATATACCTGGATTATTTAATTATATTCTCTCTGAATGTTGGCTAATATGCTAATTTTCTTCTTTGTAAAGCTCTTTTAACTTTATTTATTTATTTATTTTTTATTGTTGTTCTAGTACTGTTGTGTCCGTTCTTCCCCATCTACTCCCCCACGTCAAAGCATCCCCACCTCCCATCGCTGATCCCACCTGGAAATTTGTTTTGATGAAATTATTAAAAATAAGCTAGAGGATATAAAAGAGAAGACATTTATTCAAAAGTATGTCATTAGGGTAAAACTTTGAAACCAATTCAAAATAAATGTTTGAACTTATTCTATGAAATTTTGTATGTTAATTTATAATAAGCAACTTGTCCTTTAATCTATCTCAGCTGTCCCCTCTATGGCTGTGCCCTAGACCTGTGATTCAAATCCTTTCAAAACCTCTCAATTTCATATCCACTAATTTTCAACTACACCTCCATCATTTCCAGCTCATGCATACTCCTCCTCCACTCTAACTATTGTTTGACCCAATGTCAAACAATGTACAAAACATTGTTCCCGACAACTTTTTACATGACATCAGGTATGCTCCTGCCTAAGGAGCTTCACAAGGGTTGTTGTCTGTGCCTTCATTATCTGTCCTCCAGATATATGTGTGGCTTACCTCCTCATATTCTTTGGTTTATTGTTAAAATGTGTCTTTTCAATAATGAATTTTTTTAAAGATTTTATTTTTATTTATTTTTACAAAGAGGGGAAGGGAAGGAAACAGAGAGAGAGAGAAACAGCAATGTATGGTTGCCTCTCACATGGCCCTCACGGGGACCTGGCCTACAACCCAGGCATGTGACCTGACTGGGAGTCGAACCGGGACCTTTTGGTTCCCAGCTCACACTCAATCCACTGAACCAATAATGAATTTTCTGACTAAATCAAAGATGTGCAATTCTAACCTACTAACATTCTATGTCTCCTATTATTCCATCTCTGCTTAATTTTTCTCCTTAGGGAGCATCATTCCTTACATGTCATAGAGTTTTGTATTCACTTTTTGTATATATACTAGAATACAGTTTATATGAGGGTAGGGATTTGTGTCTTTTTAGAAAAGATTTGCCATTAGATCCCCAATGCCTAGAATAGCACCTGGCCCATAGCATGTGGTTAATAACTATTTACTGAATAAATAATAAAAAATATGTAAATGAACTTCTGCTCCTGGGTGAGGTCCAATAACTTGTGGCCAAAAATTCTCTTGTTGTGAACACCTAGAAAGCCAAATACAATAGAGAAATCACTTGTAGGAGCTGCTGGGGACAACCTAAATGAAAGGCATAGATTCAAGAGAGAAGACCTTCAGAAAGTTGAATTGTGTGACTGCTTTTCCCCAGGGAGCATTAGTTGAATCTGGGCATTGGTAGGACATGGAAATCTGGGCTTCACAGGTAGAGGGTGTTGAGTGAGGGCAGGGGCAACAGCAGGTGTTTTGAGGAAACTTGGAGAGCTTCAATCATGCAGTATGTTTTCCCTCAGAACACTTCTCCAATTCTAGGGTTTGCTGTGGGTTGAATTGCATCCCCCCAAAAGATGTTGAAGTCCTAACCCCAGTGGCTGTGAATGTGACCATCATATTAAGGTAAGGTTGTTGGGGTGGCCCTAATCCAATATGACTCTTGTCTTCATAAGAAGGGGAAATTTGGACACAGGGGCACAAGCACACATGCCATGTGAAGATGCAGGCAGAGACTGGGGTGACATCTACAAACAATGGAACCCCAAAGACTTCTAGCAAACTACCAGGATCTGGGGTGAGGCATGGAACAGACTGCCCTCATATCCTCCGAAGGATCTGTATGATAAAGCCAAATGAAAAATAAATACGGCCATTTGTGACAATATGAATGGGCCTCGAGAATACCAGGCTAAGTGAAATAAGTGAGACAGAAAAAGTTAAGAATCATATGATTTCACTCATATGTGAGATATAAAATGACAGTAACAAATAAAGAAGAAAAACAAATCACACATTCACAAAAAAATGGTACGGTGATTACCAGAAGGAAAGGAGTTAAAGTGGGTGAGTGCAGGGTAAAGAGGGTCAAATATATAATGTAAGAAGATTTGACTTTGCGTGGTAGACACACAATGCAATAGGTAGGTGAGGTATCATAGAAATGTACTCTTGACACCTATATAATTTTATTAGCCAATGTCACCTCAATATAATTAATTAAGAAAATAGAAACAAGAAAGATGGCAACTACTAGCATTATGCTAAATAAAACGTTGACTAATAAAAATAAAAATAAAACCAAGTGACACGGGGTAGGCTGGACCAGCCGACACCCGTGGGTGACCGTGGCTCAGTGCGTGCCATACCGTGACACGCGGGGAAAGTAATACGGGGCTACGTGGCTCATTCCTCTCAATCCCAGGAAAAGCCTCGTGGCTTGCCCAGCCAGGGTTTTTATCAGGGGCATTAGCAATTAACATAGGATTGACTATTCATGGAATTAAGCAGAACAGGTAGGATTACTCATAGCAAGGCATTGGAATGTAAATTCAGATCTGGTGGCAGACAGGACCAGGTGAAGGAGATCAGCAAGCCAGAATTTTTTAAGGTACACCTTTGCCAAATTAATTCCCATCCCAGAGACATGATCCACACTTGCTCACACAGGAGTCACACGGAGCTGTGCTCAAAACGTGTAGATTCTCAGGACTGTGTGTTTACACACGTGTGGAAATCACTGCCACATCTCCCCCTGTTTTCTTAAGAAATTCCTTTTCTACAGGCATGGATTACGCTAGCCCACACAGGAGTGATTTTTCTTCACACGGAGCTGAGCTCT
>PVJI01022602.1:0-24545 GCA_004026765.1 Micronycteris hirsuta | reverse complement strand
GGAATGGATCAAGAAACTATGGTACATTTACACAATGGAATTCTACGCAGCAGAAAGGAAGAAGGAGCTTATACCCTTTGCAACAGCATGGATGGAACTGGAGAGCATTATGCTAAGTGAAGTAAGTCAGGCAGTGAGGGACAAATACCATATGATCTCACCTTTAACCGGATCATAACCAACAAAAGCAGAAAGCAAGAAAAACATAACCAGAGACATTGAAATTAAGAACAGTCTAATAATAGACGGGAGAGGGGGGAGGAGACAATGGGGAGAAGGGTTTTCAGGAACCACTGTAAAGGATACATGGACAGAACTAAGGGGGAAAAGGGAGGCTGAGTGGGGGGTGCTGGACGGGAAGGGGGGGAGAGGATGCAAATAACTGTAATTGAACAAAAATAAAATAAAATAAAATAAAAAGAATTTGGCAAAAATGTTTCTTAAAAAATTCTCTGACTTGCTGAGTCTCTCCCTTCTAGAGTCAGGAAGCTTAAGTTAATGAATCCCTGTCTCAATGTTTTATGGTCCTAAAAGTTAACAGCCCTAGTTAGCTTACCCTCAATTTACTTGTCTCCTGTTTAATGTATACCCTGGTCCTGTCTGCCACCAGACCTGAATTTACATCCTAATGCTCTGTAACTGAGTAAACCTAACCCTTATCTTTTCCCTTCCCATATATCCTCATGACCCAACTGAAGACCCCTATTCTGCATAAGTCCATGAATAATCAATCCAATGTAAATGTATCCTAAAGCTTCTAATAAAAAGCCTGGCTGAGCTATGCCCGGGGCCTTTTCCAAGATGGAGGGAAAGACCTGTGGCTGCCAGACTCTATTCTCCAAGCGTGTCTCTGGGTGAGTTTGATTCACGCGATCGGTGCACCCCCCGCCCCGCCCCACGGATTTTGCGGGACAAAATCCACGACATTAGATAGATCAGAAAAAGGGCTCTCTGAGAATGGCCCCATTAGTTGAATTCTGAAGGGAGGGAAGCCAGGAATCACGTAGGTATCTGACATGTGCATATACAAAGAACCTTGAGCTGGGTTCCATGGCTGGAGTGGAGAGACTCCCAAATGCAAGGGTTGGAGACAATGTGAGGGAGACGGCAGTTGGCCAACATTGTGTAGAATCTTGTGGGGAAGTTATTAGAATGTTTTTAGTAGAGGAGTGTCAGGTCTGCTTTGCATTTCACAAAAACTGAGCTGTTGTGTTTAACAGAGTATGGTTGCTACAAGTGGAGGTTATTCAGGTGAATTTTGCTGGTGTACTCTGGGAATGAATTTGATGGCAGTGGAGGTAGATAGAGAGGTTGTTCCCTGAATCAATTTTTCTGAGAGTCAAAAGACTTTGTAAGACAGGGAAGAGATGATTTCAAAAGTGTGGTCCAAGCAACTGAAGAGATGAAGCATCCCTAACTGAGACTGAGGAGAAGTGGAGATCTCAGAGGAAAGAGTGGATGCCCAGTTTTGAACATGTGATGTTTTTAGTGCTTATCAGAAGTTCAAGCAGAGCTATCAAATTCACAGTTGAAAATAGAAGTCCCTAGTATATATGCATGGTTATTAAAGCCGTATTTCTAGATAGGGTCACCAAGAGAATAAGTGTTAATATTGAGGAGAAGAGGACCAAAAACTCACTCTGCTCTGGTTCCCTCCACCAAGGTCAACCCCAGAAGCACTGAAGAGAGACAGACGGAAGAACTTTGAGAAAAATTTCTCCAACAGGAGAATATGTGGCTCCTCCCTTGAATCCCTCTTCAGACGAGGGAGTGTGACAGCCAGTTTTGAGGATAAGAGAATAAAAATAGGAAGAGAGATGTTATTCTGCTCTCATTTTTCTTCCACTCTTGCCTTATGTCAACGTGCTGCACCTACAAAGTTGGCAATTCCTAAATTTCCCCTCATCTTAACTCGTCCTGGCTTAGTGACATAAAGTTGTCCCTTAGACCTGTGCTGTGGATAAAGATTTGTGAACAATAAGTAAGGACCACTAGCTTTGGGGAGGTTTTTGCCCACTGTCCACTGCAAATCTAAATTGTTAGGAGGGTTTAAACTCATACAGCCTAACTTTGAAGCACATTCTTTCTAGCAAGTGGTATCAATTATTTTTATATTAATAATCTTTGATCTGTTTTTTTCCTCCCATTTGGTTGTATGCCTTTACTGCCATTTTTTTGGAGAAAAACTAATTATATCTGTGTTACCTTATTGTGATATTGCAAATTGCATTCATGATTAGAAATCCTTTTTTTATTCAGAAAAATAAGTGAATCTTCATGTCTACCTCCTACAACATATTTCTGCTTCTATTTTAAACATTGAAATACTTGATCCTTTCTTCATACATTTTAGTGAAAAGTGGGAGTGAGATATATGTTGAATTTTTTTCCCATACAGCTGCCAATTGTCCTAGCACTGTTGGAAAATACTATATTCTCATTTCTTATGGAGATGATTCCTTAAACAAACCTTACGTTCCTATATATACTAGAATTACTACTTCATTTCATTGATTGCATCTGTTTTCACGTGTACCTACAACACTCCTTTAATGATTGCATCTATTTGTATTTCTGTGTGTGTGGCTAGTACAAAGGTCCACCCTCAGTATTACATTTTTTTAAATATTTAGTTATTTCTATCAGTATTTTTCTAAAATTATTATCAAGTCTCAAATAATTTTTGAAGTTCTGACTAGAATATTATTGCACTCATTTGGAAAGAATTAACAGTCTGGACCATGACTAAAAAGAGTTAACAACTGGAACAGCTGAATAACAAACTAATTAGACATGAAAATTATCAGGCTTTTTTTCAAATATTTTTGAGGAAACTCCATACTGTTTTTGAAAATGGTGGCACCAATCTGCATTTGTACCGACAGGGCACTAGGGTTTCCTTCTCACCACACTGTTGCCAACATGTGTTTGCTGATTCAAACCTGACTGGTGTGATGTGATATCTCATTGTGGTTTTCATTTGCATCTCTCTAATGATTAGTGATGTTGAGCACTTTTTCATATGCATGGGCCATCCGTAGGTCCTCCTTGGAGAGGAGTATATTCAGTTCTTTTGTCCCTTTCTTAACTGGATTGTTTGTTTTCTTGGTGTCTAGTTGTACAAGTTTTTCATAAATGTTGGAAATTAACCCCTTATAAGATGTATCATTGGCAAATACATTGTCCCATTCAGTGGGTTGTCTTTTCATTTTGTTGATGGTTTTCTTTGCTGTGCATAATTTTTTTTAGTTTGGTGTAGTCTCATGTGTTTTTTTTTCCCTTGCTCGAGAATATATATCAGAAAAAATATTTCTATAAGAGATGTCTGAGATTATACTGCCTATGTTTTCTTCTAGGATTTTTTATGATTCCATGACTTACATTTAAGTCTTTAATCCGTTTTGAATTTACACTTTATACTAGTATATCATTAGGAGGTGGAACTGCCTTATGACCCAGTGATTCTACTTCTGGGAATATATTAGAAACACTAATGTGAAAGAATGTGTATACTCACATGTTTATTGCAGTGTTATTTACAACAGCCAAGATTTGGAAGCAGCCCAAGTGCCCATCAGTAGATAAGTGGATAAAAAAGCCATGGTACAATTATACAATGGAATATCATCTGGCTACGGAAAAAGCAGGAAATCTTGCCTTTTAGTATAGCACAGATGGACCAGAAGAGTGTTATGCTGAATGCAATAAGGCAATCACAGATAGACAAATATCATGTTATTTCACTTATTTGTGTAATATAATGAAAAAATAAATAAACCAACAAACAACATAGAAACAGACTCAGCTACAAAGAAAAGACTGACAGCTGTCAAAGTAATGGGGCTGGGGGACTGGTGTAAAAAGTAAAGGGGTTGAGAAAAAAAAAAGAACATACAGAGACAACAGTATGTTTGCCAAAGGGAAACGGGGCAGGGGTGGTGGTAGAGGGGAAAGGCGATAAACGGTGGTGAAGAGACTTGACTTTGGGTGGTGAGCGCATGATACAGTATATAGAAGGTGTGTTACATACTTTAAACCTATATGGTTTTATTAATCTATGTTGCCCCAATGAATTCAATAAAAAGTACCAGTCTGGTGCAGTTATCTCTGTCTTCTTTTATATCTCTCGATGATAGGTTTGTCTGGTTTGATTTATCTCTAGTTTCCTCACATCTCCTTCACAATACATAAATAAGTTGTGGTAATATTAAAAATGAGCCACCCACTGCACAGTATTGATTTTTACATAATTTTGACAGAACAAGTAAAAATAATTATTTTTTAAAGAATAAGAAATAGGTAACAGAAAAGAAGAATGCAAAACCAAAGCAGATTAATAAATATGAAGATCTCCAAGGTAAAAAGGCAAGGTATGTTCCACAGCACATATACATATTTCTAGGTTTACATTTACATTTGTACAAAGTCTTTAAAATAAGGAAGATTTGATGATGGTATATTTTTAGAAATGAACTTAGGAAGGATTTTAAAAATGTAAGGGAAGCAGTTAGAATATTTCTTCCCTGTTTCAAATCTACATCATTTGTGAGTAGGATTCTGTTTTCAGTGATTATATGAGTACACAATATGCCCAGACCCATGTAATAGTGCAAATGACATACAAAGGGTCACACTGTTTGATATTACAGAATTTTCATGCAAAATCAATTATAATGCATCTCAGTCTTACAAAAAACTCTCAATAGCAATGATAATTTCATAAGAGGATTTTTAAACAGTAGATACAATCAGTTATCTTTAGAGGAAGTGAAAAAAATTAACCTGTTTGAATACAAATCAAAAAAATTTAAAATAGATATTTAAACCATAGGAGTTCTAAAGGCAAATAGCATAAGTTTAAATATTTCAGAAGTCATACATCTGAGTGAGAATGCCTAAATCTGGCTTGCAGGACTGCACATAACATATATTATGTATGATTGATAAGAGGAAGTGGAATAAAAAGCAATAAATAGAAATCTTGATTTATTCTGTAAGCTTTTTAGCCTATTTAAATTTAAAATGTGCAAAAATATTGTTCAAAACATATTTGCATTCTATACTGCACATTCAGTTACCTACGGAAATAAACTACGTGTGGTTGGGGATCTGATGTATATGCTTGCCAGCAGAGTTCAGGGGCAATGTTTCGGAAACAAAAAGACTACCACGTCCTAAATAAGAAAACAGCATGAAAGAATTACCGAGCTCTTTCAGTGATGGGAGACGCACATGTCAAAGCCAGAATACATTCATATCAAGCTTTACAGAATAGTGCTGAAAACTTAAAAAGAAACATTTTAAATATATATTTGTACATATCTATACGTGTATTTTAAGCTTTCCGTTTTTAGATTCATGACGTGCCCAGCGATGACACTTCTCCAAATGTGGTTGTCTAAGGGACAAGCTGTTTAAATACATATGCATGATGGCTCTTTAAGTATAAAGTGTTAGGCCTGTGAACCAATCCAAACATCTCTGAAATATCAAAACCCTTTATATAGACAACCATATTAACTGTATAATTTGAGATAGAATTATACATTCTCATGTTTTAGCAATTCCAAATTCTGCAAAAGAGTGCAGTTTTCCACATCCAGCAACAGTGATGCAACATTTGGTGGGAGGAAGGGAGTGAGAAGGGGGGCTGTAAATTTAGATTATTATCAAATTGTCATCTTCCAATTTTATTTCAACAATTTAGCAGAGAGTCAACATGAAAAGTGACAAATACTCTAACAATTTTCCTACGATGTACTCAAAATGTGATAATTCTTTTGAAGCTGATGTTTTGTGCATTAAATGCTATATACCTGAATTAGGTTGAAAAATATGCTTTTGATCATGGTGGTTGCATTAGCCCAGAAGGCTATTGTAAGGGCCATTTCATTCTCCTGCTCCTCCCACTGACTATTACACATAGTTTGGATAGATAATCCACTGCCCTTATTTTCAGAAGTGGTAATTTTGTAAAGAAACCTGGTGATATCTCCAAAATTAATATCTTGGGTATCCGTCAAAGTACATACACATTTCAAATATCTCCGTTAGGTCAAAAATGTGTTTCTATGGAGAAAATATATTATTTTTCATGTTAAAAAGTGAATTATTATTTTTATATAATTATCTATAGTTGCAAATTTTACTATCTTTTAATCTTCAGTTACTCAATTTTATGCAGAAGAGAAGTTTTATACATAAAATTTTAAAGCACATGTTTACTGGCTACCTAATACATACACAGCATACCACGTAAAATATATATTTGAAGAATTTTATGATCCCATGAATTAACTTCAGCTCAAATGCTGCATTTGTGTTAAGACACTACCAACCACTTTGGCCACTGAACTATATTATAATTTCCTGAAGGTCAAGATTTCATTTGAAATTCGTCACAGTGTTTGTAGCACACTCATATAACAGGTGCTCAGTAAATGTATGCTGAATTACATTAAATGTCAACACCTCACCTCCGGGAGAAAGTCATCACTTTTTCCCCATCACAGAAAAGAGCAAATGTGACAAGATGATATGTCAATAACAAACTGTGGAAATGGGATTTCTAAAGGCTTCACTTAAACTTACTTTCACTTTTCTCATCATAAATTTGGACATGTTTCTGGTACATTTCTGGTCAAACGTACTTCAGTTACCTATTAATACCATCTGCATATTATGATGGCGGATGTAAATATTCTTCATTGCCATAATTACAAAAGGACATCCTCCTACCCGCCCCCTCCTTAGCTGTCATTCTGTTGTCTATTTATGAGTCTGCCTCTATTTTGTTTGTTAGTTCAGTTTGTTCATTAGATTTCACATATGAGTGAAATCATACGCTATTTGTCTTTCTCTGACTGGCTTATTACACTTAGCATATTGTTCTCCAGGTCCCTTTTGCACTGTTGGCAGAAATGCATATTGGTGCAGCCACTGTGGAAAGCAGTATGGAGATACCTCACAAAATTAAAAAAAATGAATCTGCCTTTTGACCCAGTGACCCCACTTCTGGGAATATATCCAAAGGAACCCAAAACATTAATTCAAAAGAACATAAGCACCTCTATGCTCATTGCAGTGTTACTTGCCATTGCCAAGATATGCAAACAGCCCAAGTGTCCATCAGTAGATGGGTGGATAAAACAACACGGGACATTTACACAATGGAATACTACTCAGATGTAAAAAAGAAGAAAATTCTTAATAACAGCAGAAACTGAGGCATCGTGCAGAATATCACATAGCAGTACACCAAAACAGAGATTAAAGCTAGTTTCTTATTGTCTATGTCAAAATGGCACCTGTTTTTCAATACTACCCAATATATCCAAATTATCTACTCAGTATTTACACTTGTGTTTCAAATAGGTGTCTCAAATTCATTCCATCTAAATCAAAACTTTTGATGTACACTCCACAAGTATGTTCTTCCTTTATACCTCAATCAAATGGCACAGTCACACAAAAGTTGCTCAAACACGTAAGAGTCATCTTTAAATACTATATTCTTCTCATTCCCAGAAACCCGATTCATTTGCAAATCTTCTACCTCTAAAATGCATCCTTAATGCATTCATTTTAATTTATCATTTTTCCTTTCAGACTAGCCACGTCTCCATGGTCTCATCTTGACCCTGCAATGGTATCTTCACCTGAGTCCACTGTGCATTCCTAAAAACTGCTCTGTATCCAGTAACTGGTGTGTTATTTTACCAACCCATGTGTCACTATAGTGCTTAACTACCCAAAATTTGAATTATTTTTCTCTTTTTATTGAATTTATTGGGGTGACACCAATGAACAAAATTATACGTTTCAAGTGTACAATTCGACAACACATCCTCTGTACACTGCATTGTGTGTGCACCACCCCAAGTCCAGTCTTTGTCCATTACCCTTTCTCCTCCTCCACCTTCCTCCACCCCTTTCTCTCTGGTAATCACCACACTGTCAACCCTGTCCATAAGTAGGAAAAAAGAACTTTAAAAAAATGCTTTCTCTTCTTTTCTTTCTCCTCTTCCTTTTTTTTTTTTTTTTTTTTTTTTTTTTTTTTTTTTTTTTTTTTTTTTTTTTTTTTTTTTTTTTTTTTTTTTTTTTTTGGCTCAATCTCTCTACTACTCACTCCTCACCCAGCACCCCCCAACCTCCTCATACTAACAGCTTTCGGCCTGGACTTAAATTTAGACTCTTAAGCTAGGTCTTGCAAAGCCTGGAAGTCCTGGTGTTTGTCTACTTTCCTTCCTTATCTCATATGAAGTCAGTTTACCTTTACTACAAAGATGCCACATGACATTTATTTTTCCTTAATCATGGGGAACTCTGCCACCACAATGCATCTGCATTTAATTTTCTAACCTTGAACTGCCATTTTTCACATGGTCCTCTGGTGAACTAATCTCATCTTTCATTGTTTAAAGTTTTTCTTATTGTTGTTGTCTGATTGAAAATAAGTGTTCCCTATTTTCATATTAATATTTTCAGTTCTTGAAACTTTATTTTATTTCTTAATTTAATAATTTCAGAAATCACATATTTAGAATATCGTAATCATGCCAGCAGAGATTGTGCATGTCTTGGTCTCCAATCTATCTTAGGCCTGCAGAAGAGCACAGAGTTTAATATCAACAAATTTCTGAAAACTGGATTGAATAAAAACTTTAACATTGATTTCTATTTTAAAAAAGAAATTTAGCTCTTGTGTTTAAGTAAAAAAGTAAAATAAAAAAGGTATCTCCATCAGACATTCTAAGACAGCAATGTGAGGTCCTTTGCAATCTCAAAGTTACCAGAATATGAATTTAGAACTCATAGTTATTATCAAATAAATAACTATGATGATATTTATAGTTGTTTGATAAATGAAATAACTTATAAGTTGGTTGTTTGATAAATGAAGTTATTAATGAATAATTTTGTTAGAAAGAGTCATAAGAAATGGTAAAAGCGGACACCCTTGTTTTGTTCCTGATCTTAGGGGAAAAGCTTTTACTTTTTGCCCAATTGAGTATGATGTAGGCTGTAGGTGTCTCATATATGGCCTTCATTATGTTGAGGAATGCTCCCTCTATTCCCACTTTGCTGAGTGTTTTTATCATGAATGGGTGCTGTATTTCATCAAATGTTTTTTCAGTGTCTACTGATAAGATCATGTGATTTTTTTCTTTCATTTTATTTATGTGATGTATTATGTTTATTGATTTGCAAATATTGTTATCATCCTTGCATCCCTGGGATGAATCCCACTCAATCGTAGTGCATGATCTGTTTAATGTATTGCTGGATCCAGTTTGCCAATAGTTTGTTGAGGATTTCAGCATGTGTTCATCAGTGATATTGGTCTGTAATTTTCTTTCTTTGTTGTGTCTTAACATGGTTTTAGAGTTAGAATAACCCTGGCCTCATAAAAAGAATTGAGGATTCTTCTTGAACTTTTTGGAATAGTTTGAGCAGGATAGGAATTAGCTCTTCCCTGAAAGTTTGGTAAAATTTGCCTGTGAAGTCATTCAGCCCAGGGCTTTTGTGTGCCAGGAGTTTTTTTTTTTTTTTTTTTATTACTTCTTCAATTTCACTAGCTGTTAGAGGTCTATTCAGTCTTTCTGCTTCTTCTTGACTCAGTTTTGGAAGATCATATGTTTTTGGATATGTGTCCATTCGCCCAGGTTGTCCAATTTCTTGGCATACAGTTGTTTGTATTAGTTTCTGATAATCATTTGTATTTCTTTGGTATCATTTGTAATTTCTCCTCTTTTATTTCTGATTGTATGTATTTGGGTCCTTTCTATTTTTTTCTTGATGACTCTGGTTACAAGCTTGTTGATTTTGTTTATCTTTCCAAAGAACCAGCTCCTAGATATATTGAACTTTTGAATTGTTCTTTTAGTCTCTATGTCATTTAATTCTGCTCTGATCTTGATTATTTCCTTCCTTCTACTTGCTCTGGGGTTTGTTGTTGTTATTCCTCTAGTTCTTGTAGATGTAGAGTTAGGTTGTTTATCTGAAATTTTTGTATCTTTTTTTAGGTAGGGCTGTATTCTCCAAGAAGGACAAGAGGGCACATAAACATAGGAAGGAATGCTCAACATCACTAGCCAATCAAAGAGAGATGCAAATTAAAACCACAATGAAGTATCACCTCACACCTGTCACAATGGCTAGCATTAATAAATCAACAAACAACAAGTACTGGCAAGGATGTGGGGGAAAGGGAACTCTAGTACGCTGTTGGTGAGAATGCAGACTGGTGTAGCCACTGTGGAAAACAGTATGGAATTTCCTCAGGAAACTAAAGACAGAACTGCCTTTAGGGAGCTCAGCAGCGCATGAGTCAAGTGTAACACTTTTTTATTTTAATAAAATATACAAGTTAATTAGAAGCAATTAACCTAGCAGTATGTTCCAAGGACTGCAGGGCCTTGTCTTCATGCCAAGGTTTATGCGGCACTCTGAGACCTGAAGAGCCTTGGAACAGGATACCATATACTTGACAGATGGGTGACAAAATACAATTGAATATAAAAATGAAAATAGTAATACCTCTCACTTCTACGTGTGCTTATTTAACATCTTTGCATAGGGAATATAGTCAATAATATTGTTACAACTATGCACGGTGCCAGATGGGGACCAGACTTATCTAGGTGATCATGTCATAAGGTGTATAAATGTCTAATTGCTATGCTATACACCTGAAACTAATACGATATTGCATCATAACCATAATTAATTTTTCAAATAAACTGAAATGTTTAAAAAATTAAAAGCTTTGCTTGTACGTTATGGTATTCATAAATTTCAGAAGTTCTATATATTATAAAGACATACCATTTATTTTCAATAAAGCACAGCTATGGAAGAAAAGGGGGCTGCCCTGGAAGATATTGCAGAACTATACAGTTGGCTTCCTGCTACACACCTCCTGTCTGCTCTTCCATGAGGCCAAAACTCTGTTTATTTACATAAACTATTTTTTCTTTTCCAAAATAATTCAAATGTTTGTTTCATTGGAATAGTTTTCCTTCATTTGAATCATTATGGACTATGATCAGAAAAGTAAAGGTCAAAAGAATAAAATTATTTATACCCTATAGTGGTAAATTGAGATTAGAATTCAGATTTCATTTTTTATCCTTTCAACTTGCACTGTAAGAAGAGAACATTCTTCCTTCCTGCATCAAACATCCTGTCCAACCAATATTGTCACCGCTGGGAGACAATGTGACTTATTTAAAGCATATCCTCAATGCACAGGTATTCATTTGAAAATTATATCGATTTAACATAGATATTACTTTTTATATTTAAAATAGCATGCTTAATGTTTAAGATACAATACTTTATGCATTTCAGATTTATATTTAATTTGCTGATGAAATTACAACTGAACCCATGTCTGACTCACTACTTATACACTTGGTTTCCTTTGAAAATTAAAACACTAAGCTAGAACTCAAGCACACTGTTCAGGGACACTATCTCACACGCTTGGTTGTTAGCTACCTGCTGTTCTCAATAAATCAGTCTACAAACTACTGATCCATGTCACAGAATTTCATCTCCCTATTTGTTGGAAGCAATTGCCTACAAACCAAATGCTTTTCATTGAGTTTGTTCAGTCGAAGATATCCTGCCTCCCTTAGTGTAATTTATGTTTATACATTTTTAAAGCAAAGGGAATTTCAATAAAATGTAATACTAGAGTAATTAGGAATAGAAAATCAAATATTAATAGGCTAGCGCTATTATATTTTTCACTATATTAAAGGAGTTGTCTCAATTCATTCTTCAAATCATAGCAAATCATTATAACTACAATTAGAAGAGGCTTATAATCAGTATATTTCAAAATAATTTCAATAATTTTATATTATACTATTTGCTTTGACTTCATCTTCATTGTTAAGTAATTACTTAGCTTAAGTAATTACTTATCCTTAAATAGTTCTGATTATTGAATTAAATTAAAAATAAATTTATGAATACAATTAGTAGACATCGATAATGCTCCATTTTTGTCCATTTTGCTAAAAAGGTACAGACAGTTGTCTAGGTTTTTTTGTGTTTTGTTTAATGTCTAATTTATTTAACACATTTACAGAGCAAGCAACTCATAAAGAAATAATACCTAATCAATAAAACAAACAAGCAATCAAAATACAACCAGAGACACTGAAATAAAGAACAATCTGACAGTAACCACAGAGGAGGAGGGAGAGGTATAGTAGGTGATAACGGGGTGGGGGGCATCAAGGAACATGCATGAAGGACATATGGACAAAGCCAGAGCGGGTAGGTTTGAGGGTGGGAGGTTGGGATGGGTGGGGCAGGGAGTGTGGTGGGGGGGAATAGAGACAACTGTACTTGAACAACAATTTTAAAAAAAGAAATAATAAACAAGTTACACAACATGTGGGGATTTTTTAAAGAAAAATTTTAATAATTGATTTATTTTAGCTCCACCTCACTCTCCAAAAGCTTTTGGTACTCTTACCAATAATACATTGGGATAAACTAAGCTATTTAGGAAATCAGTGAAGGGTAATTAACAGAAGTACAAGACAAAGCCAGTAGTGAACTGCCGTTTCCTGGTATCAGCTTGTGAGCCTAATTCTGTACCTGTCTTCAAATGCCCCATGTTCAGGTGCAGCAGGTTAGTAGCTTGGGCCATGGAATTGAAACATGCCACAACTTAGGACAATGTTTACCTTTATGTTGGGAGAGGGATTTTAGCAGCATATCACTGATGCTATTCCATCTCTGCAAACATCTACTAGAAAATATTCTGGTCTACTCCATCCAAGAGACAAAATGCTGCTCAATATGACAGAATTATGCAGCGTAGAGCAGAGCCACCATAAATTGAACTTGGATATATTTTTCATCAGTATGACTTGATATTTTTAATTAGGTATCTATAGAATGATGATTTGTAAATTATGCCATTTTCCTGATGTGCCTTATTCAATAAATTAATGAGAAATGTACAATGATGTAATTGGTTGATATTGGTAATCTAAAGTTTCTGGATATAAGTGAATTAGGTATCTGTAAATTCTATAATATGCCATGCAGTGCTTTGGGCTAGCTTAGATTGTACTAAGCTATTTTCTTTGGCAATAAATAAGTAGCTGGTGTGTTATTTCTTATGTTGTCATTAGTCTGCAGTAATAAAGCCATAAAATTATTTTAGAGAGGTTGCATCTTGCTATTTTAAGTTCCAAGTACATCAAAAGCTATTTTAAATATTTTATTTATTTATTTTTAGAGAGAGGAGAAGGGAGGGAGGCAGAGAGGGAGAGAAACAGCAATGTATGGTTGCCTCTCACATGGCCCTCACAGAGGACCTGGTCCGCAACCCAGGCATGAGCCCTGACCGGGAATCAAACCAGGACGGTCTGGCTCCCAGCCCGCGTTCAATCCACTGAGCTACACCAGCCAGGCAAAAGCTATTTTAGACCATAAAGTCCAAGAAAGAGATGAGGGGTGGGGGACAAAAACAACCTGTTTTTCTTTTATCTGGTTATATAATACATTCTTTCAGACCCTCCATTATGATGCCAATGAGTTTCAGGAGATATTACAGTATGAGTAGCTAAATTTATATACTAAGTTTACAAACCTTAGAACCAGCAGCCTCTGCATCACGTGTGGAATGTCAAGAGTTGTTAATATTGCTTTCTATCGTGTTGTCATATACTCTGTAATACACTAGCACAGTATGGCTATATTTTATATTAGGTACTATGTTGTTATACAGTATAATATAGGTATAGGTATATATACATGTACATTGTATAAATAAATATACAAATAAGCAAACAAACATATTCACAATCCATGCTCAGCATATTGCACATTGTTTTCTGATTTAGGGGAATCTAGAACCAAAAGCACAGTTGATTTTAAAAGGCTTAAATTTAAAAAATGCCATGGGAAAATAATTCTGTGACTCTAGCATCTTCTCCAATTGGCTAAACAGAACTTTAGTCTTATTCACTTTTTAGATAGTCTATTCCATCTGCTCTAGGTAGGTGTGCTAATTTACAAGCATAAAGACCTGTGTTCTGTTCTTTCTTTTCTCAAGGCCCCAAACCCAAAAGCAAATAATCTTATTCCGTATGTCGTATTAGAGTAGATTACTGGTGGATTAGTGCTCATATAGTCATGTCTCAACTTGGACAGCTTATTTTACAGTATGCAAGTTCAGTGCATTAGGGAAGAAGCACTCATTTTGACAATGTAGTACAGGAGCAAAGACCAGGTTTCAGATCAGCTCTAGCAATGAGTAACTAGTGAGGTGATCTGGAAAAGAAAAATACTATTTTTAGATTCAGGGTTTTCATCCATAACTTCTAAAATAATTTTAATATTGTTGTGAGGGATTTGTAGCTTTTAGTGTATATCTTGAAGGAAAAACAGTGTTTTTAAGTGTGAGGTCCAGGCCATCTCTGTAGTTGTTGTGGAGGAACGTATTGGAGAATGAGGAGACAGATGGTTGGGGGGAAAAAAGAGAAAGAAAAAGAGCAGATGGAATAGACTATCTAAAAAGTGAATAAGACTAAAGTTCTGTTTAGCCAATTGGAGGAAATTTTAGAGTCACAGAATTATTTTCCATGACATTTTTTAAATTTTAAACCTTATAAAATCAACTGTGCTTTTGGTTCTAGATTTCCCGAAATCAGAAAAAAGTCTACAATATGCCTCCTTCAGGCTTGTATTCCTATCACAAATCTGAAAAAAATCAAGGCTCACACACATCAGCCATGTACAATACATGTGAGGATAAATAAGAATCTACCCTCACTCCTGATTTGAATGTACAGGACAATTTTGTAGTACAAGAAAAGGATCTGACAGCAAGTGTCATCTAAAATCATGGACTATCTTTGGATCTTTTGGTTCAAATTGTTGAACAAGCCATGCCTAAGAAAAAATGCTGCTTTGTAATGCTGATATGCTGCCCCACAATAAATTAGACCAAGTGTGGGGTGGGAATGATGTTATTTAATTCAAATGGAAGAGAACAGTATACATTTGGCACCTGAATACAGAAGGATAATTTTACAGGTCTCCTAGTAATCCAAGATTGGTATTTGCTGTCTCTTTAAATGAAAAACAAAAGGAATAGAATTCAAACATTAGTTCCCTTCTTGTGCTCAAAGAATTTACCTAAAAAATAAGTGCTATAAAAAATGATGAAGTAGAAAATTTTAGGTTTCTTTAATTCTCACATTCTACCAAGACTCAGATTATCCAGTGATGATCCAGTCTGAACGGAAGTCACTATCACTATACTGAAATGCAATTGTAAAAATCTAGTACATTACTATCCCCAGTCCACGCATTCTTGACTGCGAATGATGGACCGACAAAGCTGGAGAATACATGCTTTCTTACAATCATGCAGATAAGAACGCATTCCACAATGAACTTAGAGGGACATGTCCAAGTCTAGATACTGAGTTAGGTGCCTTCTACAGCTTTTGTGTAAGTCACATTAAAACAACCTTAAGACCATTCCACTTTTCAAATAAGGAAAATCTTAAATAGGTTAATTAAACTATTCATAGACACATGGTTAGTAATTGGTAAACTAGGGCTTGAATTCAGGCCTGTCACTTTCCAAAACTCCAGCACAAAAAACTACTACTCTATGTCTCTCTCAGGAATGTCGACCAAAGTTTCCATACTGCATTAGTACCCCCCAAAGTCTCTGGGGCTTTTTCCCCTACAGTGTAACATCGTATTTCACACATTGTCCTAAATCCAGTGGCTATTTACATCCACATCTATGAATTTTATTTATTTATTTTTGTTTAAAGTACATCTATTTAAATGTTGAATTCTTTAGTGTATGGAGGTTATGCATGTAAAGCACTCTCTTTGTGATCAGCGATTGTGTCATCTTCAACTAAAGATTGCTGGCATCTAGGACTAGTGTTTAACAAAGGATGGGCAATCAGTGAAAAAAAATGAATACGTGAACAAATGATCATTTGGTGGGGGGAGAGAGGAAATGAGAATGTATGTTCATGTATCTTAAAAAGAAGATTATAGATTGTACTTGATTTAAAATATAGATACAGTAGTCAAAATAGGCTATTTGAAGGAATTCTATTTGAATAGAAAACTATTCAAAATTGTATCATGAACATTTGGAGAAGGAGCTCCTCATCACCAAATTTATAGTAGATGAATTAAACCAACACATAATATGGATCTCTATTTATTAAAAGAATTTCATTATGGGAATATATCTACATTCTAGTAACTTTTGAAGATCTAACATTGGAATGTTGGAAAATCTTAAAGAAGCTTGAAAATTACTACAGGAACCATTGGGGGTGGGGGCACGACAGCGGGCAGGCCTGTCCATATATTGCAGCCATATTGCGGTGAGAAGAAAAATTTAAAAAGAGAGAAGAAATACACAGAACCTTAAGCTAGCTAATACCACAGCTGTAGGAGTAATAATAAGCAGATTGTTTAATCTGACATTGTTTAATGTCAAACATTAAAAAAATAATAACAATAAAAGTTAAAGTGAATTAAGTACTTTGATAATTAGATTTTAAATAAGGATAAAGTTAATAAAATGAGGCATTAGGTACATTAAGTTAAATAAGAAAAATAAAATTGTATCTTAGTGTAATTGTTTAGATATATATGTGTTTTATAATTATAATATTTAGAGATAAATACCTCCACTGAATAATTTTTTCACTCTTCAACTGCTATAATATCTTAAATCTAACCAAATTATTTTTCTTCTCTGTCTTAGATTTTAGCTTTTCAGGGATACTGTTTATTCTTTAAAAATAACTGACTTAAATATATGTAAAGGTAGTTACCAAGTCATTATTTCTTTTATATTTTTTGAAATCAATATATTTAACCACTTTCAGAATTATTCATTTGGTCTCTTCTCACCAATATGTTTTTCCAGAACAAAACTACAGATAATATTCTAGTTGGATTTCATTTTCTTACACAATTTTACATTAAAATTTATGATTTTTCATCTTACCCAATTTTCAGCTCATTTGTTGCTAAATTGGTTTTCTACTGTATTGTTCCTGCTTGTTACACATAAACTGTCCCTCAACCACACACATCCCTGTTTGTGAAGCTCTATCTATAAATGATTTTTCCATTTTCTGAGAGAATAATAGGATTTTAAGTGATAATTTTCATTTTCAATATCAAGGATGTTAATGCTTTATTCCATTCATCTGTGGTTATGCATTATCAAATATTTCAACTCCTTTTATTTGCACTTAATTGATCAAGTTTTTTATGTCATATACATGGCATCATATGTGTATAATTTTATATATGTATGTGTATATGTGTATAAATATATATCAGTGTACAGTGTTAATAAAATCAAGAAACATTAATAAACACAAAGCATGCCAAACATTAATAACCATGATCAACAAACATAAAAATTTCTCTTAAGGAAACATGGTGATCTATTATTATCAATAATTTCTAAGAATAAAAGAGTATAAACTTGGCTAAAACTATAGAAGATATTTTAGGTTAGATGGAAAAGACTATATCTAAACCCTTCTGACATGAAGAGATGAGGACTCTGAAGACTCTCGGAATATAAAATACTGGTTGGATTACTTATTAGGTCGGTTAACTGCCAGAATACTCGATCGTTGGTAAGTCACTGGTAAAGACTATTCAGACGGAAAAAATGTGTGCACAGTCATGCTTCATGTCATGTCAGCTATGTCGTTTGTGTATTACTTCAGACAAAAGACTAAACCCGGAATACATGGCCATATTATTGATCCATAATGAAGACAGAAGTATATAACTGACTAAATTGTAGACTATACATTTTAAAAGAATGTCTCAGTCTTTAAAGGGGGTGAAGTGATGAAATTTATATAGTTTCAAGCCTAGAAACACATAAAATATTTCCTACTTGGATGTGTTATTAGCAGGAAAAAATGGAGACTGAAATATTTCTAAATGGAAAGGAAAGATTATAGCAGGAAGAAAACTCAGAAATCATCAGATTTATTTTCATGCCTTTCTAATATATTATAAAATATGTCTCATGTTTCCTTTTTTCTTCCAAATTCAGCACCCAGGAAAACAGTGGTAGCGTTAGTTGATATGTTGTATGCTGATGGTTTGAAAGAGTTAATATGGCTCTTTAACTTGAAGATAATAAATGGCCTGAGTTAAAT
Organism: Micronycteris hirsuta; assembly: GCA_004026765.1. NCBI lineage: Eukaryota > Metazoa > Chordata > Mammalia > Chiroptera > Phyllostomidae > Micronycteris > Micronycteris hirsuta. The sequence goes on along the minus strand of PVJI01022602.1, from coordinate 6,333 downwards.
CTCCCATAGCAATATCCTCAGATCACCAGGGCAACCTTTGCTTCACTGGTTTAAATGTGCCCTGGTGGTTTAAACCGTAATTGCACTTCCCTGGACACCTAATTGACTACAAGGGACTGATTTAGCCACATTGAATAAAATTTGAATACTTTAATTATTGTTCATTGAGGTGTCCCAAAGTTTCCAAACAAACTGCTTGTGTGAAATCTCATTTCCAGGAAAAAGGAAAAAAAGAGCTCTCTAAAATTAGTTTATCTTTTGAATAAAATACCAACTTTATGATAGAAGAGAAAGTTTGGGGTAAAAGTAAAGTAATTGTTATCGATAAAGATTATGATGTGAATATAATCTTTATTGTCAAATAGCAAAGGGAGATGTTTGGACAATTGAAAATAATAATAATGCCTAAAATGTATTGAGCATTCAAATTGGGCTCATGGTGATCCCTTCTGTGTACAATACCATATTCCCACGAGGTGGGCATCAATATCCTACTCATTTTCGAGAAGAATGAAGCATAGAAAATTTAGAGTAAATTGTGCAAGTCCACACAGATAGAAAGAGGCAGAGCTAAGATTCGAGGCAGGAATTTTTGGCCTCAGTGGTCTTGACTATCACACTAGTAAACAAAATGAAAATAAAAATATTGATAATTTCAATAGCAACACCATTTCCTGTTTACTATGTATGACACTCTGATAAACATGATTCAAGGGCGTCCAACATTTTGGTGTCTCGGGGCCACATATTAAATACATAAACACTAATGAAAACAACAAAAAAAATCTCGTAATGTTTTAAGTAAATTTACGATTTTGTGTTGGGCCACACGCGTCCTGCAGGCTGCATGTTGGACACCCCTGTGTCCAATGTAATAATTAATAAATTATCTCATCTAATCCACACAAGGAACCTTCTCCTCTACATATTTTTACTTAGCCCATAGGAAAGGCATCACTTACCCTAACCCTTTGTATTAGTTTACTAGGGTGCTTGTCACAAAGCACCACATAGTTCTACAGGCTGGAAGTCCATCATCAAGGTGTCAGCAGTATTAGCTCCTTCTTAGGGTTCTGAGGAAACATCTATTCCATGCCTCTGTCTCCTAGTGTCATGTGGTTTCCTGAGAATTTGGTGTTCCTTGGCATGTAAAGGCATCACCCCAATCTCTGCTTCCATGTTCACATGGCATTCTGCCTATGCATTGTCTGTGCCCAAATTTCCCCTTTTTGTAAGGACGCAGGCCTATGGAAATGAGGTCTACCTAATGACCTCACTTTAACTCGATTATACAAAGACTCTGTTTCCCAGTAAGTTTATATTCATAGGCTCTGGGGTTTAGGGTCTCAACACATGAATTTGGAGGAGAGGAGATACAATTCAACCCATACATATGTATTGCTCTCCCTCCCACTTATTTTTAGTTATCTTGCACAAGAGAAATGTTACTAATATGACTGATGAGACACAGAGCCATTTTTTGGGCCATTTCTCAAGTTTTGGCAGCATGACTGACTTAGAGGTCCAAAACCAATCTTCATACACTCCCTATCTATCTCCATGTGCTACACACACCTGGTCCTTGGGACTAGGCCACCATCATCTTTGTGTGTCCTGCTAGAAAAGTCACCGACATTCTTCTCTATACCAGGAACTTCATATTATAGAAGTACAAATTGAGAGTCACGTTTGAATTTTGGAACTAAGCCATAAAAACTGTTGTACCTGGAATTATCTGGGTTTTCCCATTTAACAAAATAATATAACTGATTTTCTATTTGATTATCAATGATCCTGCTGCTGTTGGGTTTGTGACTGGCAAATCCAGAGGTGAAAACATATAAACAGAAAAAATCTAGCATATAAAAACTACTCCCAAACCTTGACAGATACAGTATGGGTCTCAATATATATCCTATTACACAGATAAGGAAACAATAACTTGGGAGTTAAGCAACTTAATTAAGGTTTCATGCAAATGAGAGAACAAATAAGCAAATAAGAAAAGCAAGAAAAACAAATGATTTTTCAGATATATATTAACTGCCATCCTCCCTGCCAAAAGGACCAAATAACGTAAATTTTATTAACTTTCCAATTTGCTTCCATATGGCCTTAATTTTATGTTTTAGAACAAGCTACTTTAAACTTGGTGCACTCTTACAATGACAACTAGTAGTTTAGAAGGCAAATACATACATGCATGCCAGGGAAGCTCTCTCCCCACAGCGCAGGACACAGCAGCGCAGAGCAAACTGCCCCCCCCCCCCCCGTTTACAAGATTGAAAGGACCCTCTCCGTTTCAGTGCCCACTCAGTTCTGGTGCTATCCCTGTCTGCTTTTGCTTTTAGCAATACAGGATTTGAAATGGAAATATCTAACTTACTTTAAATTTCATGAACGTAAAACAAAATATTTTGAGAGCTAATTTAGAGTAAATTAAATGTTTTTATTTTATTCTTATATCTGTTAGGATTCTGTTTGGCTAGCAGACACAAAATTGATTTAGAATAGCTCTTGTAAATAGAAATATATTTTCTTATATAGCAAGATGTCTAGGCGTGGACAGTACGGGACTGACAAATTGCTTAAGGTGCCTTAGAGAACTCCATCATTAACGCTCCCCACTTGCCAGTACTCTTGCCCTTCCCGAGCACTTTGAAGACTGTACTTTGTTGCCCAATTGCAGCTAGGCAAGGCCATGTGACTAGTTCAAGGCCAATTGACTAAGAGCAGAAGTCTGGTGTTACTTTCAAGCTAAGGTAGGTAAAAGCCCTTTCCTGACCCTTTTGATCTCCCTTCTTTCCTGCCTTGACTTAGAAACTCTGCACTATAATTGCACCTACAGGACAGTAACAGACTAAATTCCCCGAGCTACTATTTAAAAGGCAGTTGCCCTAGAGAAGTGATTTTCAACCAGTGTTTTTAAACACAGAATTTTTAAAACATGAAATGTCTGACTGTTTAGTTAGTGGCCCCAACTTCTTTTCCCTAGATTGTCAAAGAAAAATATAACACAAACAAAGCCATCGGCGGGAATGTCCTGTCTTGAACCATAAATATATAGGTCATAGGATAGAGTTGTATCTTCTGGGTCACATCGAATAATTAAGTTGCATCTGATTGGATAACTTTTGGTACCAGAAAGCATTAAATAGCAGTATAGGCACCTGATTTTTTTTAAGTCACTTTGGAGCAAAAAGGGTAGGTAATTACATTTATTACTTTTTATAAATCAATCAAAACTATATGTATTTCTGTCATATTGGCAAATAATATATTTTTGATGTGGCACAGAATTTTAATAATTATTTACATGTGCCAGGAGATGAAAAAGGTTAAACATCTCTGCCCGACAGAGCTAATACCAGAACTGACTTCATCTGAGTGAGAAGTAAACCTCTGGGTAGTAAACCACGGAGATGTCGGGATTAACTGGTTACACTCCACCGCCTAGACTCTGACTGATATAGAAAAATGGTTTTCATCATCATGCTTGCAGTCAGGTAATTGCCACCCTTTTATCCATCATTATCACATGTCAGACCAGAAGGCAGAGGAAAAGGGGAAGGGGAAGTAGCCAAAGAAAATCCTAACCAAGTATGCTTTTTCAAATTTCTCTCCCAAAAGGCAAAACTCAGTGACCTGCGCATAAATTTCTATGACCAAAATTCTTTCATATCGCCATTATAGTTGCCTGGGAGTGTTGAGAGATGAATATATTTAACTGATTATTCCACCATCACCCAAATTGGTACGAAGGAAGAGTAATTTGGCATAAAGTATTCACCCAATAATGTCTGTCATAATCTTATTGGGATTCTTCTACAAAATAGTTGTTTCTAAAATGTTTAAGAACCTTCTAATTTCTAAATCCTTCTAAATGACTTCTTTCTTGATTTTTCTCAAATTTCAACCTCAGGGCTACTCTCCTCCTGGAAACTGTCTCCTCTCACTGCGTCTGTGGAACCTAACTTTCAGTGTTCTCTTCCTTTCTCCCTTACACCTTTCCATTTTGTCCATGAATTTCTCTTCCTTCCCATATCTCAAGGCTGCCCCTTATCAGTTTTTATTATTCTACTAATTTCCTTTGAGCTCAGGTATTCCTATGATTCCTCAAAATTATTCTCACTCAATTTCAAAATCTCTTCCACCAACCATCTCTTGTCCTATTCTTTGGAAATTCAATTAAATAATTATATGATTTTATCCCATTAAATTTCTCCTTTTCCCCTGTTCCTCATTTCACTTAGAATCAGAAAACTTTGAGAGAGGCTCAGTCCCTCCATCTCTATTATCTCACCTTATTTTCAACTGACATGCAAGTACCGAAGACTGACTGCTAAGTTAAATTGGCATCATCCTCCTCATCTTCAACTTGAGTGCAACTTTATTGGTTCTTGTTATTTTCGTCATTCCCAGGGCCAGATTTTCAGAACTTCTAAACTGAAATGCTTGCCTACATTTTCTCCATCCTCACTCAGTACCTTCGATGATAATTCCAATTTCAAGTCAGATTGTGGAACTTACTTGTTTAGAATAATTTTGTCCCCATCCCCCAATCAACCTCCCTGGGATGTTCAATTTTCATGGAAGAAGATGCCTGCTATCTTTTATACAGATGAGATTTCTTAGCATTCCTGAGACACAACATACTATGTGATCTCTTGGAGATACTACATTTGGTTGTTTCTTTGGGGAGACACCTCATGAGTCTGTCTCATTTCTGCACATCTTGTAATTGGATGCATCAATTCCCTTATTTCCAGACTATCTTTCCAGGAATGTTAAAAGTAAAGCAGCATTGAAATATGCACGTTATACATTCCTCTGAGCAAAGGGTAGGTTTCCTCAAAGCTTTGAAAGATATAGCATCTTACTCCAGAGAAATGGGCAGACAATTCTTACTGTGTAGTATAACAGATTCAGGTGCCTTCAACTCAGGGCTTTTCTCCTTTAATGAATCCTACTGCACAGGCAGCTCTTGCCTGGTCTTTTTCATGTCACTCTGTGGGAAATGGGGTAAGAGAAACTGATGACTTAAGTTCATCTTTTCTGCGTGATGATAATAAAGCCCATTGGATCTTAGTTAGGTGTCTTATGTCTTCTGCATATTTGAAAATGTGGTGGGCTAACTTTTTAGCTGACCAGTAGGATCCAATTTCTGACCCTTCAGAATTCTTAACAGTGTCCTCCTGGGATAATATTGCCCAACTTTACTTCCTGTGGAACCCAGTGTTGTCATCCTCATTAATTCTAAGCCTTGCTTGAAGACTGTGCTGAAATGTGAAGTTTCTCCCTTAAATTCCTGAGCCAGTCTTTTCCTCCTGTGTTGCTCCAGATCTGCTTTATATAAGAACATTTCATGGAAGTGTTTATTTATAACTGTTTTCCTTACAAGACTGTGATCTTGCTAAATATTATATCTAGTTTTGACTCTGTGTTATATACTGCCCGGTATATAGTAAACACTGAATGACCTTCTCTTAAAAATAATTTTTGATAGATTTGCTTACATGCACACTCTCCAAAATGTGATAAAGCACACACACATGCACATGTAAAATACCTTACTTTCCACTGGTCTTTTTGTAACCAATATATTTTTCCTGCATAAACCAACACTAGAATCTAACTTTTTCCCTAAACTTGTAATGCATTATTACTCTCATCTTAAGCAAGTTGCCTGTAATTATAATTATCTTTCTAAAACAGAAAATGTAACAGCTGCACCTACTCTGAAAATGGATCCTTGGAGAATATAATTAAGTTATTTCAATTTGGAACTGAATATTATCAAGAGCTATGGGATATATAACCTTAAGGCATACCTTTCCACCAGGTTTTTAACGGTATGCCATTTGCAGAAACCTAGGTAACTGAAAAATTAGAATGTAAATTTTGTATCTGCTTCAATCAGAGGTTTAATAAATGAAATTATGTATCATACAATCTTAGATGTTATAGTTAAAACCTTTGGTGGATGATAAAGTCATGTGTTAACTACCTTTGTGATATTCCTTACAGCTTTATTTATTTTGTTTTATTGCCATGGAGGTTTAAATTGTATTTAAATAACAGACTTAATCTGAAAAGAAAGCCTTTATAAATTTCTAACCTCTCCAGAAAAGTCTATTCCGAGGTCATAAATGATTTTCTACAGTTTATGCCTTCATATATTAAAAATTACAATTTCATCCTTGGCAATTACATCAAGGATTATTTTATGCCAAAGGGGGTTGGGATCGAGGGTGGGAAGTGGGGATGGCTGGGGTGGGAGGGGAATAGTGGGGGTAAAATGGAGACAGCTGTACTTGAACAACAATAAAAAAA
>PVJI01022601.1:0-24995 GCA_004026765.1 Micronycteris hirsuta | reverse complement strand
TCCCTCCCTCGGAACCTGGAGCAAACCGGGAAGCTGCTGCTACTGGATCCGCAGACCTCCCGGCTCCCCGTGAGGCCCGAGGGACCCCTTCCCTCCGAAGCAGTCTCCCTACCGGTTGATCTTTCAGTTTTATGCGCAGTCCTGGTTTCCAATCTTCTCTACTCTGGAATACAACTGGGTGATCGCTCTGCTCCTCAGAAAATCGGCCCGATATCCCGCCAGTGGGCCGGAGAATAGCGATCACGCTTCTCCCTTCTCCGCTGCCATCTTTCTCCTCTGGATAAGTTAGTCTTGATGCAGGCCTTTAGTTTTCCTTACTCGGAATATTTCTTGCCATTCACTTCTGGCTTGGAGAGGCTCCATTGAGAAGTCAGCTGCTAGTCTTCTCCAGGCTCTGTTGTATGTTACTTCCTGTTTCTGCCTTGCTGCCTTTAAGATTCTATCTTTGTCTTGGAATTTTGTCATTTTAATTATGTTGTGTTTTGAAGTGGGCCTCTTTGGGTTCCTCTTGATTGAGACTCTCTGTGTTTCCTGGATTTATGTGACTTTTTCTCTCATCAAATTAGGGAAGTTTTCTATCACTACTTTTTCAAACAGGTTTTCTATCCCTTGCTCTTCTTCTTCTCCCTCTGGTATTCCTATTATATGGATATTATTATGTTCCATGTTGTCTTGCAGCTCCCTTAATCCTGTTCATTCTTTCTGAGTCTCTTTTCCTTTTCTTGCTCCTTCTGGGTGGTTTTTTCTACTTTGTCCTCCAGTTCACTTATTAGATCCTCTGATTCATCCAGCCTGCTAGTAATTCCTTCTAGTGTGTTATTTATTTCCAAGATTTTATTGTTCATTTCTTCCTCCTTTTTGTTTATAGTTTCTATATCCCTTTTCATATTGTTGTAGTTCTCACCCAGTTCCTTGTAGTTATCTGTGAGCTCCTTGAGCATCTTTACAACTATTATTTTGAATTCCATATCTGATAGTTTGGTAACCTCCATTTCATTTAGCTCTTTTAGTGGGGAGTCTCCATTCCTTTTGATTCCATGGGGTTTTTTTTTGTCTCCCCATTTTAGCTGACTCTTTTTGTTTTTTTCTGTTCTTCTGGATGTTTCACTTTGCTAATGCCCTTGTAGAGTGAACTTCTATAGTAGGAATTCTATGGGGTTCTGTGGTGTGGTCTTTTTGATCTCCTTGTCTGGATGCTCTAGGTTTTCCCTTTCTACTGTTTGGGTGGGTTCTCTTGTAGTACTTGTGTTTGTACCTTTTGGTTCCTTTGTTGGTGGTTTCTCTCCTTCAGCAGGTATAGTGATGTTCGCAGCTCCCACCTATTCTTGTATGTGATCAGTGGCAGGGGGTTGGCAAAATGGATTAAGACAGTGGGAGAGTATTTTATGGGACTTAAAGTACCAGCAAGTAGGGAAGAGGTAGGAGATTCTTAGGATAAGTGTAGCATTAACTGTCATATTTCACCCAACTAGCCAATTTCTATAAAAGGTGAAAGAGAGCTCATAGTCTTGTCAGAGGGGAGGAGGATTGTGAACTGAATCCAGAAAATAGAGCACTTGTACAAGTTTAGATGATGAAGTATAGTGAGAGTAAAGGATAGAAAGTAGTTGTAGTGTGAGAGAGAATAGAGTTAACCACAACAGTAATAATGCTCAGGAATAAAGTGAAGTGGGCTAAGATCAGGGAGGGTTGCTATGTAGTATGTACAAGTGTATGGAACAACAATTATTTACAATAGTACTGGAATAACAATAATATTACAAGAAATATATGATTTGGATAACCAGAATAGAAAGCGCCCAATCAGTGGTAGTGTGTTATTGGTACACAAGTGAAGTGAAAGAAGGAATATTAAAATACAATAAAGAAAGAATAAGGAAAACCAGTCAAACAATGCAATTAAACAGAAAAATAAAATGAGGAAAACTAAACTTAAATAAAAGTTTAGTTTTATTTAGCCCTGGCTGTTGTAGCTCAGTGGATTGAGCACGGGCTGGGAACCAAAGGGTCCTGGTTCAATTCTCAGTCAGGGCACATGCCTGGGTTGCAGGCCAGGTCCCCAGTGAGGGCCATGTGAGAGGCAACCATACATTGCTGTATCTCTCCCTCTCTTTCTCCCTCCCTTCCCCTCTCTCTGAAAATAATTAAATAAATAAAATCTAAAAAAAAAGTTTAGTTTTATTTAATAAAAACTTAATAAAATAAGAAAAAGAAATTTAAAAAATACTAATAAAATAAAAGTGACAAAAATAATGAAATAATAATAATACACATACACAGTAAAATGCCAACTCAATAGGATAGCAAAGTGACATTTGTCTCAGTTTCTCAGTTTTGGGGATTAGCCTGTGCTCCCCCTTTGGATCTGTCTCTGTGTTACAGAGCAAGGGCCGGGACACCCAACAATATCCCAACCCTGCACCAGGTTCGTTATGCTCGCTGCCAATGGAAATTCATCTCTCAATGCCAGAGACTAGTGAAAAGGAAAAGAATTATTTATTTACAAGTTATACAGGCTTGGAGTAATGATTTAAGGTCTCCTTTAAAATACTGAAGTTCTCTATAATACCCACAAACACACAATCCTTCCTTCTCCCCTTTTTTCCAGCCCAGGGTACCGTAGGAAAAGAAGTAGAAGTCCGTGATTCAGGCAGATCCTCAGTTCTGGCACCATCTGCTGTGTCGCCACCGCGATCTCCAGTTAATCCAAAACCCCAGTTAATCCAAAACCACATGGCACCTTCTCATGGCCCACCAGCAAGAGTCCTTTCACTCCTTCTCTTCCAAGCAAAGTCTCTTCTGCTTCCTAGGCTGCATGGCAAAGGAAGCCACACAAAGCCACGTGGTCCTGCCTCTGTCTCTCAGGCTGAGGGGTCCCTACTCCTCCAAAGCCTCGTGGTCCAGAGAGCTTCCGTCAGCATCTCTCCTGCATTCTTCCAAACTGATAAGAAAGAACTCTGCATGGCTGCTTCCCAGCTTCCTAAGCTGTGTGGCAAAGGGAGCCCCAAAGCCTCAGGGTTCTCCCCTCTAGCCAAAAAAGCAGTATGTTCCTCCTTTTCCCAGTTACATCTTGTGTGGCAATCTCTTCCATCCCCCTGGCTCAAAGCATGGCCACAGCCATTTAACATATCTATGAAACCAGTTAAAGGTTATAGATATGTTAAATGACCATGCCAGAGGTTAGCTGCAAAGCTGCTGCCATACAAAACAGCTGTGCATGGCCCTGCTCCAGGAGTCCCATCCCCCCCAGTTCAGACTTATGGGGGTGAGAACATCCTATATATATATTTCTAATATTTCCTGGATACCTTGACTTCTGGACCCCATTACAAATCCCTATCTGGGCTCACTTCTTGGCTGCACTCTGTAACATCTGGACCCTTCATAACTCCACATCTTACTGTCTCACTTGGGGTAAGAAAAAAGGGAAATAAAAGAGAGAGGAATGGAAGAAAAATAAGCCTCCTACTGACTTTAAACCTGTTCAGCAAGTTCTGCTGGTCTTCCTAGATACCACAGGAAGAGGAGGACTGCGCTTCACTTTTCTCCCTTTCTATGGTTTTGAGAGGATGGGGACCAGGTCTGGGATGCAATATTCACAGTTGCCCTGCTTCCAGCCCAGGTCCTACATGAGCTACCAGGCTCAAATCTGCCACTCAGTCTCTGGGCACACAGCACGGGACAAACTCAGGTTCGAAGTTCCACTTAGCCACTCAGTTTTGGGACACACACAGCCAAAATCACCCTCAGGGTGAGCCAGCCCCCGCTGGATAGTTCTTTACAAAGCAGCTGCCCGCCATTCTTAACAAGCACATGGCTTTTCACACAGCCCAACTTTCCAACCAGTCTGGAGACTATCTAAGTCAGGGTCTGACACAGACCAACTCTTCCCTCCTCCAGATGTTGCCCAGCACCTCAGTTTCTCTGGTGCCGGCATCCACAGTATCAGTGGATGTACACTGCCTCTGTGTGTCTCCTACTTCATCTCTATTCCCCCTAGCAACTTCCAGCATCCAGGTCCCTCCTGGTGCTAGGTTGCCCTCCCTGCTCTGGTAGGGGAGGGAGCTGGTGATCTAACTCTCCTCCCAGTATCCTTTGGCAGGAGCTGGGCCGGGGGCCACAGCAGCCTAGGACCCTGTGCAGATCCCAGGGACCTTACTGTTCCAGCGCAATACCCTCACCATCTGTTTTCAATGTCGTCTACAATTTTTGGCCTCCAAACTTCATATAAGCTGGGATGCTATTGGCTGTTCACTCTGTTCCTCAGAAGATTGACTAGGTGTTCCAGCTAGATACGGGGAGAACTGGTTTCCACTCTCACCTGCCTTGCCGCCATCTTCTCCTATCTTGGGGGCTAGGGTTTTGAAAGCTGAATTTTGGGAAGACACAATTCATCCTGTAAGAAAAATGTTGGTTATCTATTTTCTTCTCCTTTAGAATTACTGCACCTTCTTACTTCTTAATTTTTATTTTCCCAAAGAATGATCTCTTTGGTCCCATAGCATGCACGAATCCTCTCCTATTTATTATCTATTCCTGTATGCACTCTTAATGCCTACTCAACTCTGGCAAATTAAACCAAGATGGAACTTCACACAGAGATGAAAAAGTAATATGTTTGAGAATCCAGACATGGTGCTTCACTGACAAAGGGTAATTCTGAGAATTAAATTTGTTCTTTCTACATCAAGCTTAAGAGCACAGACTCTGGAGCCAAACTGCTTGAATTGAATTGTAGATATCCCACTTAAATGTGTGACTTCGGATAAGTTACTTAACCTCTCTGTGCCTCAGTTTTCTCACACATAAAATAGAGTAGTGATAGTACCTACCACCCATGGTTGTTAGTAGGATTACATTAATTAGTGTTTGTAAAGGGCTTAGAATGCAGGTGGCAAACACAAGGCTCACGGGCTGAATCTGCCCTCCACCTTGTTTCATCTGGCCCAGCACCTTGTTTCTACCTGGCGGTAGCACCGAGCTCCTTGCCCCTAGTTAAGGAGTAGTTACATTTATACAGTCCTAAAATTACATTCAGCCCTTTGAAGGCAATCACAAGGCAATGTGGTCCCCAGTGAAAATGAATTTGACACCTCCGGCTTAGAAGTTTGCCTGACACATGCTACTTGCTTTAGAGGTGTTTGTAAATAGTAAACCACTTTAGGTGTGGACACACTAGAATGTATAGAGACTGTTGTCAATAGCACTACCACACAGCAGGGTCCCAGGACCAGTGCTGATAATGAGACCTGATGAGATTCTCCATTTATTTTCCAAGACACTTGCAGACAGGGCTGGCCCTTTGAAGTGAATGAGCTTCTTTTACTCATAGATAACTTTGGGGATAGGTATGTCGACAAATGATATTGACCTTCTGCTAGTTTAGCTGTGTAGGTTTAATCCAGGTCTAATTTGTTTGGACACCAACCTGGTAGATTAGTTCAGACCAGTTAAACCTATCAACTTGACATAATTTTAGAAAACAGTCTTCCTTGTCTTTCAAGTTGTTTGCCTTTTGTTTATGATTTGGATGTATGTAAAGGCATTTTGAATGTTTATGCAGTTCAATCATTTGAATCTTTCATTTGATTTCTTTGACTGTTTTGGGGCTTTGAGATTTCTAACTAATTTAAGATTAGCTAACCTGTTCCCTTTAGTTGTTGGAAAGACATTCTGATGCAGGTCTCAATACTGGATAAGAGACAAATACAATAGTGATGAGATCAAAGGGAAAAATTTAGCAGAGATGGGATCAAATATCAGCTCGAAATCTCATTTACCTAAAGCAAAATATCAAGTAAATTCTTCACTTGCCTTGCTGACAATTTCTGCTCTCAGATAGTAAAGGAACTGATGAAGAGGACTATTATTCTCAACTAAATTATTCCCAGAAAAGAGCCACTTCTTCAAGTGTAAATTACAAGAATTTTGGCAAAAGTGACCATGATGCCTTAGAATCTATGATAGTGTAGAAAAAGGTTGACATAGCAGTTGCATGTTATAGAATAGAGGCAGCAAATACATGATGTACAGGTACCCTCTTCCCACTCCTAGTTCAATAGCTGACTTCAGTAATTAATCAAAACCCTTTTTTTTCTTCTGAGCTTGAAAATATTTTCTAATCCTTCCCAACTCAGTACTTCAGAGAGCCACTATCAACAGATCAAGCTGACAGAGTGCTTATTTTCCATGTTATAAAGGGAAGGACTTTTTAAATTTCAAAAAATATATAGGTTAGGAGTAGCTAATTACTGTGAAAAAGTTTATGTGACAGCTTATTAATATACTCATATAATACGTGTCACATCTACTCATAATGGATTTTTTAAACAACAGTCTCTCCTGCTGGATGCTCAGACACTTGATGGTGGGGACTATGCCTTCTTCCTCATTGAATCTGTGCTGTCTTACAGAGAGCTCGATGGCACATCAAATTCATTAAAATATGCTGAATTGTACAATGCTACTAATAAATATGAAAATATTTTATACATATACCTAGAAATTTATACATTTGAAAACAATTTTGGGGGACATTGTTTTATTTGATTATATGTTCTACTAATTTCAGGAGTGAAAAAAGCTCTACCTAAATAGCAAAAGTGACTGATCTTTAAAGATTGTTTTCAATTTAAGATTAAAGTAAGACATGATCTTTTTCTGATAACAATGAGCTTTTCTCCAGAAAGTATGACTTATGAAAGAAGGATAAGATGCATTGGCTAAGTATTAAGGAATAGCTTACAATGTGAGTGGCAAAAAATTGTTTTGTGGAATTATGTAAAGCTTCTTGGCCTCATTTTTTTTCTGATTTTAGTCAACTTGGTAGTAATTGCAAAGATATTAACAATATTCACTAATTTGAAAGAAAATATTTTATGCTGCTTTACTAAATAGTGATGATTATTATTTTTTCTCCAAAAGGAAACATTCATACCCAGGCTCTCAAGAGCATTACTGGCCACCCATACAATGAGACTGTGCTCCTACTTGCATGGGCGGTGCAGGCAATTCCTTCTGATGGTAGTGTCAAGGCAGAAGGGCTAAAATGACAACAGTGGTAAGTAATGGGGCAGTGCTTGACCTTTTTCACTGGGGAAATGTGAATATAAAAGTAATTTAAGCAGAAGTATAATGGCAGTGACTTTAGGAATATTTGTAAATATTCCTGAAGTCCTTAGTCATTCTCCTAGACTACGGGCAACTCACAACTCCTGTAGTTACTCTACACTAGAGCAGTTATCTGGGATGGCTAAACTTAGGACCAGAAAAGAAAAAAACAGTCATAAAACAAGAAGACAGCAAAGGGATCATAGCCTTGCCATTGCTGAATAATAAGGCAGAAAACGTAGAAGTTAGAGATCCAATTCATGAATACAGTATGCTGAAAGTATTATTTCAGGAAGATCAATTTAGTGGCTCTTTTAATCTTCATGGATTGAAAAGGGGAAAGAGGAACTCGAATCAAAGATTAACAGTTTAAAAATCTGCAAATATCTAGGTGTAACTTTATAACATTCTGAGCTACAATGGTGACGATATTAATGAAAGAAAGGACGGCAGCAAGGGCATTTTTAAAGGATCATGGAGGAGGCTTAGGAACTGAATGGGTGCAGGTGTGAGGTAGAGGGAGCAATAAAATTCCTCCTTGACCCCACCCTATGGTAGATTTTCACAATCAGATGGACATTTTAGTATGAGGCAAATTATTCCAAAGTAAGACTTTGCTTTTAAAAAGAAAATGAGAGAACATTCTGTGCATTTTTTCGCCTGACTTGGCAACTATTTCCTTTCCTCCACATTCTTTCATCCTGAAGAATAAGAATAGCTAAGTCAGCATAATGCAGTAGACACAACATGGAATTGAGTTGGGAGTACCAAGTTGAAGTTCCAATTCTGCTCCTGAATAATGGTGACTTACCCTTCCGAAGCATCAGTGTCCACAGCTCTAAAATGAGGTTGTGCTGGAACATCTCTAAGGTCTGTTTTGTTTCTACATTGCTATATTGACTTCTCGACAGGTTGTAAATATTTCCTTCTAACAAAACATAAAAGATGAGGAAGATGGTGGCAAGACAGGCGGGAGTGGAGTCCACTTCCTCCTGCCCACTGGTGAAACACCTAGCCGATTTTCTGAGGAAAAGAGTGAACAGCCAATGGTATTCCAGCATATATGAAGACTGGTGACCAAGATTATACGGGAAATTGAATGATCAGACGGTAAGGAGAGTGCTTTGGAATGAAAAGGTACCCGGGACCAGCACAGGGAGCAAGCTGGGCTGCAACCCCAGATCCAACAGCTGCTGGGTCTGCTGCAAGATTCTTGGGAGAAAGCCAGGTTGGGATGTATGAGAGGCCAGGTGCTTGTTTGGACTGGTGGGCATAAATAGGAAGAATTTTTCAAAAAGAAAAATAGGAAAAAGCTCTGGCCGGTGTAGCTCAGTGGATTGAGCGCGGGCTGGGAACCAGACGGTCCCGGTTCAATTCCCAGTCAGGGCACATGCCTGGGTTGCGGGCTGGGTCCCCTATGAGGGCCATGTGAGAGGCAACTATGCATTGCTGTTTCTCTCCCTCTCTGTCTCCCTCCCTTCTCCTATCTCTAAAAATAAATAAAAAAATAATCTTTAAAAAAAAAAGAAAAATAGGAAAAAAATAGGCACTCCGCGGCTGTTTAGAGAAGCCCTGCCCCCAACAACCCCAGGGTTGGTGCATGCTTGGGGATTGTAGGCCCAGGGCAGCCTGTCTGCCCACTCTACAGAAGCACCGGGGTGAGTGCACAAACGGTGGCCCTCGGCCCATGGCAGCTTGTGTTCCCATCAAGGGGAATTGGAGATTGTATGAACCCAGTGACTCACGGCCTGTCCCTGCCCACTCCAGAAGAACCGGGAACAGTTTGCAACCAGCAGCCCCAAGGCCAGTTGTGGCTTTCGCAGCCAATCAAGGGGAATTACGGACTGTGCACACCCTGTGATGTGTGGACCACTTGTACCCACTTCAAAAATACCAGAGATGGTGCACAACCAGGCCCCCTGGCCAGCGGCTTGCCAGCACCCAATCCAGGGACAAAGGGGAAAGTGAACACAGGTACGCGGAGCTCATGACGACAGCTGGGGACAAAGCGCTTGCCACCCAGCCACTGCACACGGAGCCCTGCAGGGCCAATTGTCTATGTAGGAGAAAGGCAGAAGCGCCCTTCTGAGGGGAGCAGCAGTCCTCACAAACTCTTGACTCAGTGTGGGGGCCAAAACTATCCAGAAGGGGCACTGAGAGTTCCTACCATCTAAACCAGCAAAGAGCAAGAAGGTGATAGGTGAGTTGCCCCTGATTGGTGCACCTCAAATATGGCACAACAACAGAACCAGTCTGGACCCAGAAGCACACCTAGGAACTTGGCTGGAGGCTGGACAATAGTGAAGAGTGCATCTCAGGAAGGGAAAAAAGCAAAACTAATATCTTCCCAGGCTGACGCAGCCAAGAAGACCAAAAGAACAGGCCTGGCCGGACACATTTAAAACCAGCCAGCAGGAGGTTTTTGTTTTTCGTTTTGTTTTTTCTTGTTTTCACTGTTCTTTTCTGTCCTTATTTTTTTAATTTCTTCTTCCTCCCTTTCCTTTATAATTCCTAGTCCCTTCCTCCTTTTATTTCTAATTTTTTACTTTTTTTGTTTTAATTTATAAAAAATAGAAAAAATTCAATTCATTCTTCCTTTCATTCCTTCTTTTTTATTCTTCCTTCCTTCCTTCTTTTCCTTATATTATTCTTTATCCCTTCCTTCACTTCTTTCCCCCACCTTCTTCTTTACCCACAGGTGAGACATTAAAACCTGTAGCTGTGAAAAGACCAGAGTTAGACCCAGACAGGGGTCAGCCCAACAAACAGAGACAGTGAGACAAATTTAGCTTCGCTACTCCAGAGAACTCGAAGGGTGGGAGCAGTGAACACCAGCACACCTGCTGGAAGAGGAAATCTGCCAACAAAGGAACCACCAACAGAAAAAAATGGAAGAAGGTGAAGGAGAAAGTGGAACCCACACTAAACTCAATCCAGGACTGAACGGATAATACAACAATTGGTGGAGAAATTACCCACAACAAACAAATGAATAAGAGTGAGAGAGAAGCCTCAAAACCTTGTTCACACTGAAGAATCAGCTTCAACACAACCTGTCCACACCTGCACAACAGAATACAAGGCATGGTGGATGGACTGACCCTCAGTTAACCAGCTGGAGGAAAACACCCACCAAAGAAAGACCCAATAACAACCAAAACACAAAGACATACAGAGAGCCAGTATAAACCACAGTCCATGACCTGAGAGCTAAGAAGATTAAGGAGACTAACAAGTGAATCTCACAGGTATTCTCCCATAGAAGCTCATACCATAAAACCAGGGAGTAAGACAGATCAATTTAAGAAACAGAGGCTAACAAGAAGAGTCTCACAAACAATGGGAAGACAAAGAAACAATCCCCAAATGAAATGAAAGGAGGAAGCCCCAGAAAGAATGATAAATGAAACAGAGGCATGTCAACTACAGGATATTGAGTTCAAAGCATTGGTTATCAGGAAGTTCAAGGAGCTCGATGAGGTCTCAGAAAATGACCAGAAACTACAGAGAAACTACAAGGAACTCACTGCAAACTATATCAACATGAAAAAGGAAATAGAAACTATCCACAAGGGCCAAGAGGAAATGAAGAATACAATATCTGAACTGAAGAACACAATAGAAGGTATCAAAAGAAGGCTCGGTGAAGCAGAGGATTGGATCAGTGAGCCAGAGGGCAAGATAGAAAAAAACACCCAAAAAGAGCAAGAAAAGGAAAAGAGACCCAGAAAGAATTAAGAAGTATTAAGGGAAATGCAGGACAACATGAAACATAATAATATTTGTGTAATAGGGATAGCAGAAGGAAAAGGAGAAGAGCAAGGGATAGAAAATCTGTTTGAAAAAGTAATGATGGAAAACTTTCCTAATCTAATGAGAGAAAAAGTCACATAAATCCAGGAAACACAGAGTCCCAATCAAAAGGAACCCAAACAAGCCCACTTCAAGACACATCATCATTAAAATGGCAAAATTCCAAGACAAAGAGAGAATCTTAAAGGTAGCAAGGCAGAAACAGGAAGTAGCATACAAGGGAGCACTGATAAGGCTAGCAGCTGACTTCTCAATGGAAATGCTCCAAGCCAGAAGAGAATGGCAAGAAATATTCCAAGTAATGAGAACCAGAGGCCTTCAACCCAGGCTACTGTACCCAGCAAGGCTCTCAATCAAGATAGAAGGCCAAATAAGGAGCTTCCCAGACAAAAGAAGTCTAAAAGAATACACCTCCACCAAACCAACTTGGCAAGACATGCTAAAGGGACTGCTTTAAGGAAAGGAAGGAAAAGAGAGAGAGAGAGAAGAACATAGGTACAAAAAAAAAAGGCAAAATGACAATGAATAAGTACCTATCAATAATAACCTTAAACATAAATAGATTAAATGCTCCAATCAAAAGACATAGAACAGATGAATGGATAAGAAAGGATGACCCACACATATACTGCCTACAAGAAACCCACCTCAGGACAAAAGACTTACACAGACTGAAAGTG
The DNA here is from genome assembly GCA_004026765.1 of Micronycteris hirsuta. Lineage (NCBI taxonomy): Eukaryota > Metazoa > Chordata > Mammalia > Chiroptera > Phyllostomidae > Micronycteris > Micronycteris hirsuta. Next base: position 13,392 of record PVJI01022601.1, on the reverse strand, counting down.
AAGGGCTGGAAACAAGTTTTCCAAGCAAATGGACAGAAAAAAAGAGCCGGGGTAGCAATACTCATATCAGACAAAACGGACTTCAAAACAAGAGCCATAAAGAGAGACCCAGAAGGACACTTCCTAATACTCAATGGAAGAATCCACCAAGAAGACATAAACATTGTAAATATATATGCACCCAATACAGGAGCACCCAAATACATAAAGGAAATATTGGAAGACTTCAAGAAAGATATTGATAGCAACACAATTATAGTAGGGGATTTCAACACCCCACTGTAAAAAATGGACAGATCCTCCAAACAAAATATAGGCAAAGATAATGTGGCATTTAACAATGCCCTAGATGAAATGGACTTAACTGATATATATAGAGCCTTTCACCCCAAAGAAGCTAAATACACATTCTTTTCAAATGCACATGGAACATTTTCAAAAATAGACCATATAATAGGGTACAAAACAAGCCTCAACAAATTCAACAAAATTCAAATCATATCAAGTATTTTCTCTGACCACAAGGGGCTGAAATTAGAAACCAACCTGAAAGAAAAAAACCCCAAACACTCAAAATCATTAGACTGAATAGCATGCTATTAAACAACGAATGGGTCAAGGACAAGATTAGGGAAGAAATAAAAAAGTTTCTCGAAACAAATGAAAATGAACTGACAACAACCCAAAACTTATGGGACACAGCAAAGGCAGTCCTGAAAGGGAAGTTCATAGCAAGACAAGCCTACCTAAAAAATATAGAAACATTTCAAACAAACAACCTAACCCTACACCTACAAGAACTTGAGGACCAACAACAAAGACAGCTCAGAGCAAGTAGAAGGAAGGAAATAACCAAGATCAGAGCAGAATTAAATGACATAGAGACTAAACGCACAATTCTAAGGATGAATGAATCCAGGAGCTGGTTCTTTGAAAAGATAAAATTGATAAGCCTTTAAGTAGGCTCATCAAGAAAAAAAAAGAGAGAAGAGCCAAATAAACTCAATCAGAAATGAAAGAGGAGATATTACAAGTGATGCCACAGAAATACAAAGGATTGAAAGATACTACTATGAAGAACTGTATGCCAAGAAATATGAAAACCTAGGAGAAATAGACACATTTTTAGGAAAATATAGTCTTCTAAAATTCAATAAAGAAGAAGCAGAAAGCCTGAACTGACCAATAACAGCAGATGAAATTGAAGCAGTAATCAAAAAACTCCTGACACACAAAAGCCCTGGACCAGATGGTTTCACAGGAGAATTCTACAAAGCATTTAAGGAAGAACTAACTCCTATCCTTCACAGACTATTCCAAACACTCCAAAATGATGGAAGACCCCCAAACTCTTTTTATGATGCCAGCATCATCCTAATCCCAAAATCAGATAAGGACACAACAAAGAAAGAAAACTTCAGGCCAATATCGCTGATGAACATTGATGCTAAAATCCTCAACAAAATATTGGCAAACTGCATCCAGCAATACATTAAAAAGATCATACACCATGACCAAGTGGGATTCATCCCAGGGATGCAAGGATGGTACAATATACACGAATCAATAAATGTAATACATCACATAAACAAAAGCAAAGACAAAAATCACATGATCTTATCAATAGATGCAGAAAAAGTATTCAATAAGGTACAGATCCATTTATGACAAAAACAATTAGCAAAGTGGGAATAGAGGGAGCATTCCTCAACATAATAAAGGCCATAAGAGAAACCTACAGTCAACATTATACTCAATGGGCAAAAACTAAAATCTTTTCCATTAAGATCAGGAACAAGACAAGGTGGTCCACTATCACCACTTCTTTTCAACATAGTACTGGAAGTTTTGGCCACAGCAATAAGACAAGAAAAGGAAATAAAAGGCATCCAGATTGGAAAAGAAGAAACAAACTGTCGTTGTTTGCGGATGACATGATAGTGTACATAGAAAATCCTATAGACTCTGCCAAAAAACTACTCGACCTAATAATTAAATTTGGAAAAACAGCAGGATACAAAGTCAATATCCAGAAATCAAAGGCATTTTTGTAAACCAACAGTGAAACAGCAGAAGCAGAAATCAGGAAAAAAAATCCCATTTGATATAGCAACAACAACAAAGAAAATACAATACCTAGAAATAAACCTAGCCCGGCTGGTGTAGCTCAGTGGATTGAGCGCGGGCTGGGAACCTGAGGGTCCGGTTTGATTCCCAGTTGGGGCACATGCCTGGGTTGCAAACCGGATCCCCAGCGGGGGCCATGTGAGAGGCAACCATACATTGCTCTTTCTTTCTCCCTTCTCCTCTCTCTGAAAATAAATAAATAAAATCTTAAAAAAAAAAAGAAAAGAAAGAAAGAAATAAACCTAACCAAGGAGGTAAAAGACCTGTACTCAGAAAACTACACAACACTGAAGAGAGAAATCATGGAAGACACAAACAAATGGAAACATATACCATGCTCATGGATCAGAAGAATCAACATCATCAAAATGTCCATACTACCCAAAGCAATTTATAGATTCAATGCAATCTCTATCAAAGTACCAATGGCATATTTCACAGATATAGAACAAACACTTCAAAAATTTATATGGAACCATAAACGACCCTGAATATCAGCTGCAATTTTGAGAAAGAAGAGTAAAGCAGGAGGGATCACAATTCCTGATATCAAACTGTATTACAAGGCCACTGTCATCAAAACAGCTTGGTACTGGCATAAAAATAGGCAGATAGACCAATGGAACAGAATAGAGAGCCCAGAAATAAACCCAAGTCTCTATGGGCAATTAATCTTTGACAAAGGGGACAGAAGCATAAAATGGAATAAAAACAGCCTCTTCAACAAATAGTGTTGGGAAATCTGGATGGCTACCTGCAAAAAAATGAAACTCGAGCACCAACTTACACCACACACAAAAATAAATTCAAGGTGGATAAATACTAAAATATAAGTCATGACACCGTAAAAGTTCTAGAGGAAAACATCGGTAGGAAAATCTCAGACATTCCATGCAGCAACATCTTCAATGATATGTCCCCTAGAGCTAGGGACATAAAGGAAAGAATAAACAAATGGGACCTTATCAAAATAAAGAGCTTCTGTGGGGCTAAAGAAAATAGTATTAAAATAAAAAGAGAACCAACAGTATGGGAAAACATATTTGCCAATGATACCTCTGACGAGGGTTTGATCTCCAAAATATATAAAGAACTCATATGACTCCACTCCAGGAAGACAGAAAACCCAATTAAAAAGTGGGCAAAAGACATGAACAGACACTTCTTGAAAGAGGACATACAGAGGGCCCGGAGACATGAAAAGATGCTCAACATCATTAGCCATCAGAGAGATGCAAATTAAAACCACAATGAGATACCATCTCACACCAGTCAGAATGGCCATCGTAAACAAGGCTACAGAAAACTATTGGAGGGGATATGGAGAAGAGGGAACCCTAGTGCACTGTTGGTGGGAATGCAGACTGATGAAGCCACTATGGAAAACAGTATGGAATTTTCTCATAAAACTAAAAATGGAACTGCCTTTTGACCCAGCAATTCCACTACTGGGATTATACCTTAAGAGCCCTGAAACACCAATTCAAAGGAACCTATGCACTCTGATGTTCATAGCAGCACAATTTACAATAGCCAAGTGCTGGAAATAACCTAAGTGCCCATCTGCAAATGAGTGGATCAAGAAACTGTGGTACATTTACACAATGGAATTCTACACAGCAGAGAGGAAGAAGGAGCTTATAGCCTTTGCAACAGCATGGATAGAACTGGAGAGCATTATGCTAAGTGAAATAAGCCAGGCAGTGAGGGACAAATACCATATGATCTCACCTTTACATGGAATGTAATCAACAAAAGAAAAAAGCAAGAAAAACATAACCAGAGACATTGAAATTAAGAACAGTCTAACAATAGACAGGGGGGAGGGGAGAGGGGACAATGGGGAGAAGGGTTTTCAGGAACCACTATAGAGGACACATGGACAGAACCAAGGGTGGGGATGGAGGCAGGGAAGGGAGGTGGGGTTGGAGGGGGTGGGGGGAGGGGAGAGGATTCAGACAACTGTAATTGAAAAACAATAAAGTAATAAAAAATAAAAAATAATAAAAAAACAAAATATAAAAGATGGCATTTTCTATAAAGAGTGGTGCCTCCTTAAAGTGTGCAATTTTCCTTTCACCTTTATCAGTATAATAGCATCTACTTTTAGATCCAAAGACTTCGATAAATTCCAGTTTGTGAACTCAGGGAAACAGAAAGATCAGAAGAATACTTTAATGTTGTTACAGGCAGTTGTTCAGGCCAGAAAAGCAGAAGATGAAAGTAAATCAACAAGCAAAATGATGAATGCTGCACAAGCTAAGGGGTGCTTTAGATGGGAGAGACATGTCACTGCAGCAAACCACATGGTGCAGTAAAACCAGGGAGGACATCAGCACAGGCCTTGAATGTACATGAAATTCAGCTCATTTCTTCTTTAACCTCCTGACAAAGTCTCCATTTGTCAAACTCAACCAAGACTAAAGTAACAGGAAGGTGAGTAATGAGAGAAGGAAAGATAATACTTGCCCTGATGATTTAACCTGAAAGTACAGTCAGTCACAAAAACATCTTTGAGTATTTTCATTTGTGCCAGCCTTGGGGAAGGTAGATTTCTGACACTATAGTAAGGTTTCCTTTTGTCTAGCTTCTGTCCATCTCTCTCTTAGTATCATTAATAGCTAAAATCCTTTTAATCTTGGAAACATATCACTTTGTCCTCAATTAGGACTAAAGTTCAAATTATCGGTATTACTGGAAGTGAAGACTTAGTGACTTAAATCGATATATTAAAATGTAAGTGAATGCTAGTAGAGTTTGTATGAAAGTATGTTTTTGGTGGAGAGACAGAGCTAGAAAGAGTTGTTTCTGAAACCAAGAAGGATGCTATCCAGAGAAAAGGAAAGATCATTCAAGAGGGGTAAATCGAGGCTTTGAGCAATCAACTTGCCTCTTTTGCACTTTGCAGAAGCTAACATTTGATTATCAGTCATCGTAAGCTGCCCTAGGGAATCATATTTGTGTTGATGGTTTCTTTCAATGAATAAAGATTTCTAGATCTTTTTCCACTCCTTGAATTCTTCTGCCCAAGGCATCAGCCTTGTTGCTTCTCTGTTGATAGAAATACAATGAATGGAGCCTCTCTAGGGACCAATATTCCCATGTGGGAAGAAATGCATGGGAATTAAGATTCTTGAAAAATGAACCCACAAATGCACTAACTTTCTGGGAAAATAAACATGTGCCTTTGTTAAGTATCAGAAGCAACTTGATCATTGAACTTAAAGATTTGCTTTGAAAGCAGCAGTTATTCTTCTGAATACCACATACCGCTCTTTATTATTATTGCTAATTGAAAATCCATAATGTGAACTAAGCACCTTTTTTAGTAAAGGGGAAAAAGATGAGTTAAGCTAGTGTGGTTTGACAAGTAGCCCGGATGCTGCTTTCTAATTATGTCTTAATGTAAAATTATCCACGGAAGAGAGAAAAGGACATATTTGTGTCATGCATTTAAAGAAATGATAGATCAAGAGTGCAGGGCTTGAATGAATGGGGTCTTCATTTCTGAACTTCAGCAGACCTTGCCGATATTTTTAGCAGCCTTTAAATGGTCATGAAAATTAGATCAGCCTTTGAAAGAAATTAGGTCAAAGTTTTAGGGAAAACAGGATGAGGGAAAAATTGTTTACATGGAAAGCATGAACAATGGCACAAGTTCTGCCCTTTTGATCACCAATGCCCTCAGCAGAGCCATTGCAGTGGTGATGCAGAGGTGGAGAGTGGGGAAACCTGGTCAATAGGACATGGGATGTTGCCTTAGCCCATCTGCAAAATGTCCATCTGCAAAATACAGTTTTATGGCTTGACCAGAGATCAGGCTTGGGATTACCAGTTTCTTTTCCCCAGTATTCACCAATTTGGCAGGTGGGGATAGAATTGATTTTTTTAAAACGATTTTATGTTTACAGAAGAATTGCAAAGATGGTATGAAGAGTTCCCATGTACTTTTCACCCAGTTTCTTCTAATGCTAACATTTTACATAGCCATGGTACATTTATCAAAACTAAGACAGTAACATTGGTACTTTACTATTAACTAAACAACAGCTTTACTCTTCCAGAATCATTTTGCCTCTTTTAGTTCCTTTGACTCATCATATAAATTTCAGAATCATCTTGTTAATGTCTACAAAAGAGAATATTGAGATTTTGATTAGAAATGCATTGAATTTATAGATCTCCAGACTAAACAATATTGAATCCTAAAATCCATTGGGCACATTTTACTTCTTTAGTTGTTTAGTTCTTTGTATTTTTTCATTATCTTTTATATTTTATATGGGAACTGTACACCTTTCCTGTAATTCATATCTAATTTATATTTTGTTCCTACTGTAAATCATATTTTTTAAGTTTCAAATTATCATTGCCAGAATATAAGAATATAATTGACATTTTTATATTGCCTTTGTAGTCTGTGTTCATGCGGAAGTCACAATATTTCTAGAAGCATTTTTATAGATTCTTTGGGATTTTTATTATAGACACTCATGTTATCTGCAAATAGAGACAGTTTTATTTCATTCTTTCCAAACTATATCCCATGTATTTATTTATTTAGTCTTACTGCACTGGGTAAAATGTCCAGGAGTGGTGAAAGAGGACGTCTTTGCCTTGATCCTTGTCTTAGGGGTAAAGTATTCAGCTTCTCATCATTGAGTATGATGTTAGCTGTAAGTTTTTTGTAGATGTCTCTTATGAGGTTAAGGAACTTTTTCCTCTTCCAACTTTACTAAGAGTTTTTTTTTTTAATCAAGAATGAATTTTGAAACAAACAAAATTGAAGCAGACTCATACATACAGAGAAAAAAAGTGATGGTTGCCAAATGGAGGGCAGGTAGAACTGGGTGTAAAAGGTGAAGGGATTAAGAAGTAAAGATAGGTAATTACAAAATAGTCATGGGGATGTAAAGTATAACATAAGGAATATAGGCAATAATATAGTAATTATATATGGTGCCAGGTGGGTGCTGGAAATATCGGGGAAAGCACTTTGTAGAGTAAATGATTGTCTAACCACTATGCAGTACCCCTGAAGCTAACATAAAATAATATTTAATGTAAAAAAAACTTTGAATTTTGTCAAATGTCTTTTATGCATATATTATTACAGTCATATGGGGTTTCTATTTTTTTATTATTTAGTCTAATAATATGGTGGGTTACATTGATTGATTTTTTAATGTTTAACCAGCCTTGCATTCCTGGGTTGAGCCCCACTTAGATGATATATTATCCTTTGATTCAATTTTCTAGTATTTTAGTGAGAATTTTTACCTCTGTTCATGAGGAATATTGGCCTGGACTTACAACTGAAAATATTTTTGCATCTTTATTGTATGAATGTACTATGTCTTTGTTTTAGATATTTATCTTGCTTGTTGTTCTCTGAGCTTCTAGAATCTAGTTTTTGTATGTATCTGCCATCAATTTTGAAAGTCTCATATATTATTTCTTTAGATATTATTTCCACCTCATTCTCTTCTCCACCTGGAATTCCAATGATGTGTATGTTAGACTGATTTTGTCCCACATCTCTTGAATGCTCTGTTCTGATTTTTCAATTTTTATTCCACTTTGGGTAATTCTTATTGACCTGTCTTCAAGTTAACTGATTATTTTCTCAGCTGTGTTGAGTCTACTGACATGACTGTTAAAGTCCCTCCATCTCTGTTACTGTGCTTTTGACTTCTAGTATTTCTATTTGTTTCTTGTAGTTGTCATTCCTCTGCTGAAATTGCATACCTGTTATTGCCTGTTGTCTACCTTTTCCATTAAAGCCTTTACCATCATAATCAGTTATTTGGTTATTTTCTGCCTTCTTCTTGCTTTGGGTTTAATTTGTTATTTCTCTTGATTGGTAAGTTGGACTCTTACTCTAATTTTCCTGATTGCTTTTTCTCTTTAGCCTGTGTTTTTCTTTCCCTCGCCTTTTTTTATGCTTCTTTATTGTAAAAAAACTAGATATGTTCTATAGGACAGTGTACACTGAGATAAATATAGTTTGTGCTTGTGGATGAGTACACCTTTCTATCTACTGGCTCTTTATTATGATAGTTTGTGTTAATGTTGTCTGGGGTTGAACTGGCTTTGAAGTTTTTTGTTGCTGCAATACCCCTGAGTGAGCCTTACAGTCTTTTGCTGCTACCTTGTGTTTAAAATGTACGCTTGCGGCTTGGCTGGTGTAGCTCAGTGGATTGAGCACGGGCTGGGAACCAGAGGGTCCTGGTTCGATTCCCAGTCGGGGCACATGCCTGGGTTGCAGGCCAGGTCCCCAGTGAGGGCCATGTGAGAGGCAACCATACATTGCTCTTTCTCCCTCCCTTCTCCTCTCTCTAAAAATAAATAAATAAAAAAATTTAAAAAATACATAAAATGTACGCTTGCGCACCATTGAGCTTTTCTCAAAGTATGGTCTTCAGAGAGAACCTATCTTTGTAGTCCCTTCAGAAATACTGTACTTCATCATTGTTTTTGCTTAACCCCTTTTACTGTTGGGGGTAGGAGGTATGGGACAGGGAATGTTCTCTGATGTTATATGAAACCCTAGTTTAAAGCTGACACGGGGAATCTCGGGTCCTTCCAAATGCTCCTGCTTCTCCTCGAGCTCTAGTGCTGGCCATAGCATGTATTTCTGACTCTCCCAAAGAGGAAGAACACTTGTATTTGTCCTCTTTCTTTATTCCAGATGCAGTGGACTTGAACAAGTGTACTAAGGTGATAGTTTTTGTTGCTCTTTCCTCTTCAGATTAAGACATTTCCCCCCAAGGAAATAGTGGAGGTGAATCTAGGAGAAATTTTAGCAAGGGCTGCTCTTTCTTTACTAAGCCAGCACTACAAACAAGGAAAGCTTTCTCAGCATTCTCTCTGACCTTCCCTAGGAGCATGTAAAGGAGCATGTGGGGGAAAAACCTATAAGAGAGTGAAAAGCCCCTATGTCTGAATTCCCCATATTTGGCCTCTAACAATCCGTCAGCAAGTATTCACTGAATCATCTTTCTGGTTATATGTTATCTGGAGGCATCCACCACAGGTAAGGAAGGAAATGCTCAGGCCCTGTTCCTACCTACAGGCATCTGTCTCTCCATATAGAAGATTAATTGTTGAATTCTCAGTTCTCAGGTTGGTTAAGAAAAGTAATTAATTTGCTACTTGTCTGGCCTTTTCTTTTTCTTTTTAAAAGATTGTATTTATTTTTAGAGAAAGGGGAAGGGAGGAAGAAAGAGAGGGAGACAAACATTAGTGTGTGAGAGAATTGTCAATCACACATGCCTCTACATGTCCCCAACTGGCAACCTGACCTGCAACCCAGTCATGTGCCCTGACTGGGAATCAGACTGGTGACCTTTTGGTCTTTGAGACAACGCCCAACCCACTGAGCCACACCAGTCAAGGCTGGCTTTTTTCTTATTTTAAGGGTTAGAGTAATTAATGCTCTTCCCACCTTTCTACATTTATGAGGTAAAACCAGAAAACTTGATTAGTTAAATTTTGATGTGCCTTCAGTTCTTAACTTCTATAGCTTCTAAATTGCTGATCTCTACATGCTTTTTCCTTCCTCTTACCTCTTAGGCATAATTTGTGAAATACATTTATAAATGGTTTGAGTTTTTCAGAGAAAGATTATAATAAAGCCTTTGTAATTAGCACCCTTTATTGGAAAGACTTTCCTCCTTTCCTTGCTTATTCTCCCCTACCCCACCTTTTGTAAGTTTTGCCTTAAATATATTTTAGATTCATTTCTATTGTCTCTTATATGCACTGTGAATATCTTCACCAAACTTAAGAGGACTTAAAAGAAGTGAAGTTTTGAACAGTAAAGTACTCGCATTTATCAATCTTCTAAGGTTTAGGCCTTTTTCTGTCTTATTTAAGATTTTTTTCTTTTACTAGGTCATAAAATATGGTATCATTTTTTGCTTTAAATTTTTACTTTTTAAGCATATTGGAATTTTGTATATTGTGTATGGAAGACACATAATTTTACTTTTTCCTATGGAGATGACTGATTTTCACATTTTTTAAAAATATATTTTATTGATTATGCTATTACAGTTGTCACATTTCCCCCCTTTATTCCCCTCTGCCCCACATCCCCCCCATTCCCCACCCTTTAGTTTTTGTCCTTGGGTCATACACATAAGTTCTTTGGCTTCTATATTTCCTATACTATTCTTAGCCTCCCCCTGTCTGTTTTCTACCTCCGATTTATGCTACTTTTTCTCTGTACTTTTTTCTCCTCTGTTCCCCTCCAACTCTCCTGTTGATATCCCTCCATACCTTATATAAATCCTTTTAACATTTCATATAATAAAGGCTGTGTGATGATGAACTCCTTGAACTTGACCTTATCTGAATAGCACTTTATCTGCCCTTCCATTCTAAATGAAAGTTTCACTGGATAGAGTATTCTTGGATGTACGTCCTTGCCTTTCATGATTTGGTATACTTCTTTCCAGCTCCTTCTTTCCTGAAAGTTCTCCTTTGAGAAATCAGCTGACAGTCTATGGGAATTCCTTTGTAGGTTACTGTCCCCTTTTCTCTTGCTGCTTGTAAGATTCTCTCCTTATTTTTAATCTTGGGTAATGTAATTATGATGTGCCTTGGTGTGTTCCTCTTTGGGTCCTGCTTCTTTGGGACTCTCTGAGCTTCCTGGACTTCCTGGAAGTCTATTTCCTTTTCCAGATTGGGGAAATTCTCCTTTATTATCTGTTCAAATAAATGTTCAATTTCTTGGTCTTCCACTTCTCCTTCCTCTTCTTCCTCTTCTCCAGCCCTATGATCCAGATTTTGGGCCGTTTACAGATGTCTTGGAGGTTCCTAAACCTCTCCTCATTTTTTTGAATTCTTGTTTCTTCCTTCTGGTCCACACTGTGGATTTGAGTCCCAGTTTCTTTCTCATTCGTATTGGTTCCCTGTAGATTTCCCCTCATTTTCTTTAGTGTATCCTTCATTTGTTTATTTACTTGTGTCCAACTTTCTTCCAATTTTGTGAGCATCCTGATTACCAGTGTTTTGAACTGTGCATCTGATAAGTTGGCTATCTCCTCGTCCCTTAGTTGTAATTTTTCTGGAGCTCTGTTCTGTTCTTTCATTTGGGCCATTTTTTTCTCTTTTTCTTGGCACCCCAGTTACTTTAAGGGGCAGAGCCTTAGGTGTTCACCTGGGTGGGGTAACCCACGTAGTTGTGTTGTGACACTGCCTGTGGGGGCGGGGCCTGAGGGAACAACAACTAGCTCCGTTCTCTGCACTTCCCCTGCTACACACAAGCAAGTTGGGTCTTTCTGTGCTGGCTCTGGGGTAGGTGGGCGGGCTTGCATAGTTCCTAGTCCCTGTGAGTCTCTCCAGTGATCTCTCCTGTGAGCCCAGGAGTTCCTCCCACTGCCACCTCAACCCCCACAGGTGTTTTCAATAGGTGGTTTGAGGCTTTATTTCCCTTTGATGGGTTACGTGATCTGCTCTGCTCCCCAGATTTTTCTCCCGGTTTATCTGTACACAAACGAGGGACTGCCCAGTGCACCAGTCTTGGCCCCTTTGGGTCCGGGTCAGCCAGCCGTAGGTTTCACTGAGTGCGCCAGCGCGTTTTGACCAAGGGTGCCTGCCAAGGGCCTCTCCAGGCAGCTGCAGCATTGCCCTTACCTCTCTACAAACCACGGTCTTTTTTTTTTTTTAGATATCTTATTTTATTTTATTTTTTTAAATAATTACTTTATTGTTGTTCAATTACAGTTATTTGCATCCTCTCCGTTCCCCTCCTCCCTCCCCCTCGAGCCCCACCCCCCTCCCCAGCCTCCCTCCTCCCCCTTGGTTCTGTCCACATGCCCTCCATAGTGATTCCTGAAAACCCTTCTCCCCTTTGCCCCCCCCCCAGCTATTGTTAGACTGTTCTTAATTTCAGTGTCTCTGGTTATGTTCTGCTTGCTTTCTGCTTTTGTTGATTATGATCCAGTCAAAGGTGAGATCATATGGTATCTGTCCCTCACTGCCTGGCTTACTTCACTTAGCATAATGCTCTCCATTTACATTTAAGGTTATTGTTGATAGGTACTTATTCATTGTTATCTTACTTCCTTCATAGCTGTGTTCCTCTCTCTCTCACTCCTTTTCTTCCTTTTCTTAAAGCAGTCTCTTTAGCATCTCTTGCAGTGCTGGTTTGGTGGGTGTATTCTTTGAGGCTTTTCTTGTCTGGGAATCTCCTTATTTGGCCTTCCATTTTAATTGAGGGCCTTGCTGGATAGAGTAGTCTTGGTTGCTGGCCTTTGTTTTTCATTACTTGGAATATTTCATGCCATTCTCTCAGGGATTCGAGCGTTTCCATTGAGAAGTCAGGTGCTAGTCTTATCAGGGCTCCCTTGTATGTTACCTCCTGTTTGTCCCTTGCTGCTTTAAGATTCTCTTTTTGTCTTGGAATATTGCCATTTTAATTACGATGTGTCTTGAAGCCAGCCTCTTTGGGTTCCTCTTGATTGGGGCTCTCTGTGTTTCCTGGATTGGTGTGATTTTTTCTCTCACCAGATTAGGGAAGTTTTCCATCATTACTTTTTCAAACAGGTTTTGTATCCCTTGTTCTTCTTCTTCTCCTTCTGGTATCCCTATTACATGGATATTATTATGTTTTATGTTTTCTTGCAGTTCCCTTAATCTGAATAAGGGAGTATTCAGATCTGAATATTGTTAATCTGAATAGCAACAATAGGAAGTACACAACCTGGAGTAGTGTGCTATTGGAACACAAATGAAGTGAAAGTTGGAAAATTAAAATACACTATGAAAGAGAGAACAAGGAACATCAATCAAACAATGCAATTAATCAAATAGAATGAAATACAAAAATACTAACAAAATAAAGAAGTACAAATAATGAAAAAATAATAATTCAAATAAGCAATAACATGCAAGTTCTCTGTAATAACAAAGTGAAATTTGTTTCAGTTTCTCAGTTGTTGGGAATAGCTTTGTGATCCTTATTTGCATCTTGGTCTAGAGCTTTCATAGCTCTAGGTCTTAGTGTCTTACTTGGGGGAAAAAAGAAGAAAAAAAAAAAGAATTCAAAAAAGTCTTCTCCTGCACAACTACCGGGAACTTCCCTGCACAGGGGATCCCCAAGACTCCGCCCCCCTTACAGTAACAGGTTCACCGAGGGGGAAAAAAATGGCCCAAAGAAAGGGACAGATCAAAACCCCAGAGCTAACCGACCAAGAGATAGCCAACCTATCAGATGCACAGTTCAAATCCCTGGTAATAAGGATGCTTTCAGAATTC
>PVJI01022600.1:0-24997 GCA_004026765.1 Micronycteris hirsuta | reverse complement strand
CCACCTGGCTTACTTCACTTAGCATAATGCTCTCCAGTTCCATCCATGCTGTTGCAAAGGGTATAAGCTCCTTCTTCCTCTCTGCTGTGTAGAATTCCATTGTGTAAATGTACCATAGTTTCTTGATCCACTCATTTGTAGATGGGCACTTAGGTTGTTTCCAGCACTTGGCTATTGTGAATTGTGCTGCTATGAACATGCCTGTAGATTTTAAGCCATTAAACAAGTATGTGTCTTATATCTGTGCATGAGTATGTATGTGAGTGTTGTGTATGTATATGTGTGTACATAAGCCTCAGGTTTAACTTCCCTAGAGCTGGTTCTGAGATAAGAATTTGAAGGTGGGTGATTTGTTTGGGAGGGGATCCCAGAAAGCATTACGTGTAGTGAGTGTAACAGGATGGGAGAAATAAGATAACGGGTGGGATTTTGATGAGAAAGTGGCCCTGGGAGCATCTTGGGTTCCACAGTGATGGAGACCTCCAGGAGATGGTTCAGAGCATGACTCACAGTCACCCCAGCAAGGGCTGCAAATCCTGGGATGCTTATTTAACGACTCAATTCTATCAGAGGTAGAGGGCTGCTTCCAGAGGCATTAACTTCCCGGCACTCTCAGCCTGAACTTCAAACAGCCCAGAGAGAAACCTCAGGTACAGGCTCAGACGTTTGCAATAAGAAAACACAGCAGCGAAGCATATCCAGGCTGCAGAAGCTGGACACTGATAGCATATGGTAGAACATACACTTGTTTAAATATACAAACTGATTGTATTTAGTTATGATTTTTTTTCTAGAAGAATGTATAGTTTTGAAATATCCAGAAAACTATTACTTTTCTCCTTTTATGTATTATGAAAGTATGTCTACTCATTGTCAAAATAACCAGTAGAAGAAGCAGAATTAGAAAGTAACATTTCCATTTCCTCCTCCATCTGCTCCTCCCCAACACACTCCCTAGACTCCCACTGTTAACATCCTGTGTCTGCTAAAACTCTTTCCTTTTGAAAACTGCAGGCATATATTCAGATGTACATTGTACATACGTATGTGTTCACTTGTATATTTTTGATGGGGTCGCACAATACATACTATTGCTCATGTGTCATTTACCCCTAACTTTTATTGAGGTACACATGACAAATAAACATTATATTGGCAATAACATAGATGGACCTTGATACTATCATGTTAAAAGAAATAAGTCAGTCAGAAAAAGCTGAGAACCATACATGGGATATAAAATTGAAACTCATAGATGCACACAGCAGTATAGTGGTTACCATAAGGAAGGGGAGTGGGGTAAACAGGGTCAAATATGTGGTGATGAAATATGATCTGACATTGGGTGGTGACACACCATGCAATATATAGGTCATGTTACATAGAAACCTACATTCAAAACTTATATAATCTTATTAACCAGTGTCACCCCAATCAATTTAAAAAATAAAAATAAATAAAAATTTAAAAAATTAAAAAGGCTAAATATAAAAAAGAAGATATCACATTGAGCACCTTAAGTGTATAAGATGATTTTAATAGCTAATGTAAAATTTTAACTTCAGAGAACACCATTAGACATTAAAACAAATAATAAGGCATTTTACTATTTAAACAAAATTAATATGAAGAAAGTAATCACCACATAAACATCAGTGATTTCATTTTTCCTGAAGAGATGAGATTTTATATTAATTTCAAAAAACACTTAAATGAAGAAGGGTGCAAGACTAAGAAGAGAACCAGGAAAACAGGATTGGATCAGTGATGAGATGAGAAATCAGCCTTTATTGTAAATGAAAAGGTCATGTAAAGACATAGAGATCATAGAGAGAAAAAGTCTAGATATCATATTAGTTAAATAAAATGAAATTTATAAAGGATTAGATTCATGTTTTCTAGAGTTTGCAAAAACATTTATCTCATCTCTGAGGCAGACATGCCTATAATCGAAGGTCATGCCATTCATTTAGTTCTTTTACTACTAACGTTCTTTGCAGCCTCGGAAATGATATGTACTGAATTCCAAATACTCTCCCTTTGAAAATAGTATGGGAGCCTTGAGTGATTTCTAGTTGTCATCATGCACTATCATTCCTTGACTATATAGATATTTTCTATATCATATATTTCAGAATGCTATTGCACAGTTAAACAAAAATGTCAGAACCACTTAAGAGTTAATTCATATATCTAACACTGTTTCCCATTTTCTTTCTGGAACAATAAACTAATGAGAAGAGTTATCTAGTAGAACATGCAGTGTTTATATGTAGCTGTGGGCTCCTCTGAATCGCTAATAATGAGAGCAAAATAAGGGCTTTTATGCTCACTAGAACTGAACAAAAGCAGAGGGCTTATCACGGAAAAAGAAGGTGTGTCTGTTCAGAGAATGGAGCTAGGGCAGAGACCTCAAATTTTTATGGGTTTAGGCAGAAAAAGCTAGAGGATCACATTACTAAAAACCAGAAAAGAGAAAGTTATGTCTTTTAAGAACAGCAAATGATAATCCATAAGGGGATGAACTTAGAAATCAAAACATATAACAAGAAATAAAACTCAATGATGCCCCATTTTTAAAAAGGGAAAAACTGAAAAAACAAAAACAAAAACAAATACAAATTGACCACTGTTAAGGAACGGTTGCTGAACAAAAAAGCAGAGGTTTCACATGCCTTTCTCCACAAAAGCAAAACTTGGAAGCAGATGCTAGTGTAAAAAGGAAAGAAGTTTATTTAATTCAGGTGCTGTGTCATCTAGTAGAATACTGGACTCTTGTGACAAAGCCCATCTCCTCCTCAAAACCAAGACAAAAGGCAGCACACAGAATTCATGTTCCAATTTAAATACAGTCCTATGTAGCCTGCAAGTGGCTGCTAAATGGTCATTCCTGTAGCTTAGCTTGTCCTCCACTTCTGCCTGTTTCAGGTTACCTCCTGGAGTCTGTGTGCAGAGCCTGCACAGCCACAGGCCATGCAGCTACTAGGGCTCCAAGATTGCATCACTGGCCAGTGGACAAGAGAGAGAGACAGGCTCCCTCTTAGATGCCATGGGCCATGTGGTTACTAAGGCCACGTGGCCCATGGAGAGAACAGGTGAGTACACCATGTTTCTCCAGGTCAAGAGGAAGACTGATGATCAAGAGAGAGTATTTCTTTGTTCCCCTGGGTCTATATTAGGTTCAGTGTGGGACAGACAGGTGCTTTCCCATGCTTCAGGTGGGTCCACATCCCAACCAGTCTCATCTTTCCTCAGGCTATACTGACAGGCCTCTTTGGTCCAGCATCTCCTCCTGCCACTACTTTGACTTCTACGGCACTTGTGCCTGCCTTCCCCTGGTCCCACCCCAATCTGGTACTAGAAGTGAGGAGGAAGGATTTTTCCTCTACCCACTTACCCTGCTAGCTTTTTGCATGCTCAGTGTAAAAACCTCCCTCTGTCACCAACTTGGTCAATGGGAAAGGCTCCTTGGGTACTCCATCAACTCTATGACCCCCATGTCTTTCCTAGTCCTTGCATACAGCCAATTACCCACACTCAAGAGACCCATAGACAGAGAGTACCAAACCAAAGGCCTAAGCAAAGGAGCCCTGGAAACCCCTCATGGCCTCTCAGGCAGCACCAAAGGTGTCCTTAGCAGGAGTGGCATGGCATCTGCAGCTAGGGACTTGGCGTCTATGCGGGAGGTGGAACATCTGCAAGGTATATACTTGGTCACCCAAGTGGTCTCTGGAACTATACAGAGAAAGTTTTAAAGGAGAAATGAGGAGACAGAAGAGAAAGAACTTTCTTATGTAGGGAGTGGAGTGTGTAGTTTCATTTATCTTTTGAGGGTATGACCATCCCCATGGTGTACTCCCTCTAAAAAATACATGAATACATAAATAAATAAATAAAAATAAGTGTCTGAATATGTATCTATACATATATACAGACGTATATATATGCATATGTAAATAGATATAAAAACATGTGTGAGTTTTTATTGACAGGAAATTTCATATTGTAATGTCTTAGTCATTATACAGTCTACACTTCATTCCTCAGAACAACCCCATTAATTTCTAGTATTTTCTCAGTATAGAGAGGAATAAGCTATAATTCAGAGAGTGTAGTAATTGAAGCTTTCACCATGCCAGGTAATAGTAGAATAGTGCCCTGCATGTTTCATATGCCAATTATCCATTTAATTGATGCTTGTCATACAATCAGACAATAGATTTTTAAGTCAATTGATGGCAAGGATTTATGAAATGCTTAAGTCATGAAAAGATAACAGGAGACAAGTCAATCTCTTGTTAAGCAACATAATTGCTCTGTGACCAAAATAGTGTGTAATGTTTCATACATGTATAATTTTTCTATGTGCTGTACACATAATAGAATTCCATTGATATTCATCCAAATAAGCAGTGTTTCTACCCTACATTATGGTTCACAATATAATGACTTAAATTTACCTCTGTCCTATAGCATGGCACTTCAGTGATGAACGGGTCAAAATCTGGTGACCATGTCTTTTTTATATATGCATTACCAAAGTGCCAAGAGCTGAGTCATATCCTGTATATAATTGGTTTCATCCAAGTGTAAAGAAAATATCTACAGCCAGACAAATGTGATAGTAGTTGGGTGATGCCCAACATGTCTGATAAAAGAATTTTGCCAACAGCTCCTACTGTTTTTTCTCAGTGCCTAAGATTTGTCATAACATTTGCCACTATCTTTTACAAGTTTCAGAGCAAGTGCAGTATAATTTTTTCCTAAACTAAGGATGTGACTTTTCATTATGCCTCAGTGTTTGTGATCTCTTCGCTGCATTTAGAAATACAGTTCACCAATTTTAAACTCACAAATGTGATCACATGCTTATTCTGTATGACACTACAATTGTTTTCTTAGAGAGCAGCAAGTGAAGCTGTTTTGAAAATGACATGAAATTATTGTGGCCTTCATGCCATTATTTCTATGATGACAAGAAAATTTGGTGAGATCTGGAGCAAATGAATCTCCAAGTCAATTAAGTTTTTTTTTTTCATATTTTTTATAACTAGGTCCTATTTTTTTGAGGTGACGGCAACTTTTCGAAGCTATAAACTTTATTATTTCTACGGACCCTGGAGTTCTGTTGACCATTTTACATTTATGATCTTATTTTCTGTTAAATATTTCATGTTATTCTTCCAATCATTAATTTTATACCATAAGAAAGTATTTCTGAACCCTGACCTATCTTTGTGAGTTAGAATTACGTACAAATGACAATTTAAAAAAACCCTCAAATATAAATATTCACATAAATCACATTTGTGTAGGACCAACTAAACATCATAGTTATTTTAGGACAGGAGCAGTCTTTCAGGATATGATGTAATCATTACAGGATTCCTATGAAGATTATTATTTGTTATATTTCAAATGGTTGAAATTTAGACAAAAATCTAAACATTGTGAACCCCCTTTATACCATATTCTAGAGCATCAGACGCCACTAGCTGTACACAGACAACATTTCGAGATTGTGCGGAGTACGGGCTGATTTCAGTGGTGTATAAAAAGTCTGTGCTTGTTATACCACGCAATGGAAGTGGAAAGTGGTTAGGAATCTTACAGAAAAAAGAGACTCAAATTATTTAGGAACTGGATGTTTGTATGTAGACGGGGATGTTAACATTCCATTGATCTGTTTATGTTCACCATAACAACCCATGGGTTTTTATCCTCCTTAAGACACAATTGAGAGTAACAACAGTTTCTGAAAGGGCACAAAGGAAACCAAAATAACCAAGGTATAACCTGGTGGGCACACAGGTACTCAAAGTTTACATTGCTGATACAATATGCATCATAACAAAGACAGCTAACCAGAAAGTTTAACATTGTCATTAAAAGATAGCAGGATTCGTTAACCAGACCATAAATTTACGTCTGAAAAAACTAACCTGAGTCATCCATTAGATATCATAATTTTATTCATGTCCCTTAAGTGCTAAGTGTCTAGTATTTCAAAGAAATTAAAGCTATATATTCAGAAAAATTAGCCATGCTTTAAAACCTGTTTTATCCCATTAATGATCTGAATTACTACCTACCTGGTTTGGGATTGCCTGTGACAATGAACAAACTTTAATTAAGGGTGATAAGTCCCCAAAATATTCCCACTGGCACCTTTTAATCTGTTTGTGACAGTTCTGTCCTATGTAAAAAACTTGAGCCTAATTAAAATAATTACAAATTCCATAGCAGTTAATCAAAATAACATTTTCTAGGCAACAAACAATACTAATAATTATAATTTAGTGATGTTTTTATTTTATATATTACAAAATTAAAAAATATTGTGTATACTAGTGGATGCCTTTTATATAATATATAATATCACCAAATAGTTTTCATATTCTACTTATATAAAGAATTCAAATGTTTTAGTTTTCATTTTGAAGTGTCTAAAATACCTTATTAGAAAAAGCTATATAAAAATATAAGGTATTTTTCATGGGCAATTGGGCAAAAGTTAATGTAGTTTAAATTATATTGAAATTATTTTGGATATGATTCTATACACATATTGAACATACTTTTCCTAAAACAACATTGTAAAGATGGTGTCCACACCCAGACACCCATGTACAAAACTCACAGAAAATCTGTGAAATTGTTTGTTTTTAATGGCTTTTTGTGATGGCTTCGAATCTGTTCACTTACAAGGAGAAATTATTAATTACACATAAAAATCATTTTTCTCTTAAATTATTGTAGCATTTCCCCCTTGGGTGACTAAATGAAAAGACTATTTTTACAGTTGTTCATATGGGAAATAATGCAATAATCAATAAATAGTAATTCAGGAACAAACTGTGTCATGCATACTCGTAACTGTAAACCTACTTTTGCCTCACCCGCTATATATGTAGAAACAAAGGGTCAGATCAAATATTGACATTCAGATATTTATTTTTATCCTTCTAAGGATAGTATTTTATGGTGTTTGGGTGGTGAAAATTGGCAATATTTTCTGATATCATTGCAAAGTTTAATTAATTTATCCTTATAATTCTGTTTTTCCAGTATGGCTTTTAATAATTTCAGGTGAAATCATTTATGCTTATAACTCCGTTTTTCCCCTATGGCTTTTAATCATTTCAAGTGAAAAAGCATGTGTGCATTTGTTTATTCTTGTTGTCTAATAAAGATTCCAGGACATTCTGCCGGTTGTGGATGAGAGATTGTTTGTCACTTTCCTGTGCCAGCTCCTGTGTTTGACACGGTGCCACACAGACGGCATTTATTGTGCTAGATTCGTGTACTCAAGTCTCCACCCAAAGACGAGTTTGTCTGTTTTTGGTGATATCTTCTAGTGTCCATGTAAATATTAATACATAAATAAAATGAAAATGTTTTACAGTGGAGTTATCTTTATAACATTACGGTGCTTGGTTGACTGTGTATTACAGAGCAGTAGAAAATTTCCTGAGCAACTTACTATAAAACTGATACATGAATAAAATTTCCTAATTATGAAACATCTGATAATGCCACCTATCATACGTAGCAGCCAATGAGTAAAGTTAGCAACATTTGAGATGATATTTAGATTTGCAGCAAGTTTTTTAACCCTGCGTTCAAGGCTATGATCCAGGGCCCTTTCTTAGCTTCTGGTAATCACAATCATTCCCTGACTGTAGATGGCCAACTTCTCGCTTTTGCTTTCCGTGCTGTTCTCCTTATACATGTGTGTTCGTGCATATGAAATTTTCACTTTTTATACAGACACCGGTCATATTGGATTAGGACTCACCCTAATGACCTCATCTTTTTCCAAATGGGATCACATTCACAGGTGCTGAGGGTTAGGACTTTAACATTTTTTTTTAGGAGGACACAGTTCAATTTATAATACTCAGAAATAAAAAAAATATGTGTGACATGCACAAATCTCCCTTAGTTAGAGATCAGAATGATACCAGATCCTTAGCTCAAGGAAAGTGAAAGACAGCAGCAGGACTCTGAGGGTGTTGGGGACTGTGGAACGTGAATATATCCCACAGAGTGTCACCAAAGAGCATGTGGCATAATCCAAGCACAAGCATGCAAATGACAAAATTTTGCACACTTCGATTTACATGTATTGTAAAGTGGAATCAGAGGTTTGGAAATAGCAGATACCAGGGAATATGAACTCTGGAAACTAGCAAACAAAAGCTCCCTTTGAGGACAAACTCCTGCCTTGAAGAAATATTGTTAGGACTATAATCTAAATTAGACAGGACAGAGACAATGGAGGAAAGACAAGCGATAGAGCAGATAAAAAGTGTGAGAGTAAATCAGAGGAGGCAAACAGCAAAAAGTGCTAGATGTATATATATTTTTATCACTTCTTAAAAACAATTGAAAAAGAAACTCTGAGTCCCTGAAGCTAGGAAAGCAATTCTGTTTTTCCAATCTTCTGCTGAAAGTGCAAAACAATTCATAACAGCTACACATAAGAAACAGAAAAGGATTGCAACTGCATCTATATAAAGTGATTGTAAGAAAAAAGACCACGATGCAGCAGATCCCTGCAAACGACGAGGGTTGATAGCAAAAATATGTCCACAAAACTGTAACCTGTCAAAACCAAAAATGCACAGGATTTAGATCTCAAGCAGGCAGCAAAAACAATTGCAAATACAAGTTTTCTGAAATGAATGCCCAGCCTAGACTTCCTGATCTTGAACGTAGAAGTGAACCTGACCTCCTAGCCTGCTAGTCTCTTTCCCTCTGGAATACCATCTCCACATCCGGAGGACTGTCACCCCAACAGCTCTGAAGACTGTGACAGCACTGTCAGGCCCCCTGATAGTCCCTCTCACAGACTGTGGACTCTGAGCCTTAAGCCACTTTCAACTGTGCTTCCTTCCCATGCCCCACCTCACTCTCCACTCTCATCTCCCAGGGGTTCCCCCAGCCTCAGGGAGAGAGGCCCTCAGGCGTCACGTCTCTGAAGGGAGAAGACAGAGGCAGTCACATATTTGACAGAAGCCGCCTGCACATCTGTGTCCCCACACCCATGGCTGTCTCTAAACATACTACCCCGCCCTTGCCCCATATACTGTCCCTGGACTCTTGCCCTGCCTTACTCTGCACTTCTTTGGCCTAAGGACTTCTCTCTCAGGATCTCTGACTATAAAACACCCCCAACCCTGGGGCTTCAGCCATGCCAGGGGGCATTAGGGCTCGGTGCTCCAGGGCCTGTTCACCTTGCCCAGGTTCCACACAGACCTGGCTCTCCTCACCTTTCCCTGCTCCCAGAACTGTGTGCCA
This sequence comes from Micronycteris hirsuta, assembly GCA_004026765.1. Classification (NCBI taxonomy): domain Eukaryota; kingdom Metazoa; phylum Chordata; class Mammalia; order Chiroptera; family Phyllostomidae; genus Micronycteris; species Micronycteris hirsuta. Next base: position 15,694 of record PVJI01022600.1, on the reverse strand, counting down.
ACATTCCCGCAGCCCATCGTTATGACTGTCACACACGTGTGTTGCCGCATCATTGGGTCAAGACGGGCTGTTGCTCAAGGGACCAGGACCAGAAAACAACCACCATCTCAGAGAGGGAAGAAAAAAGTGTGGGGATTGATGGGAAATGCCTTTACCAAATGGCATCGACAAAAGTGCCCTGGAAAGGAAACAGGTGTGGGGAGGGGAGCTAAAGTGAGTTAACAGGAACAGACAGCATTGAAAAAACACATGATCATCAACATGAAACCTCGGAAGTGAAGTGATTTCAGGATGTGAAGATTTGAAAGGAAAACTGACACAAAACAAGATTGGATCATATATAAAAAGGACAACTCATAGATCACAAAAGAAAAGCTTCAAAATATTTTTCTGAAGCAAATATAACATTTTCATGAAGACCTGACAAATGTTTCTCCAGAAAAAAAGTCAAATGCCACTTATGACTATGAAAGAAAAATCACTTTAAACAAAAGTCAAAGGTGCAATCATGAGGTGGTTTTAATTTTTAAAGCTTTACAGTGTGGAAACTGAATAACTGAAAATTTTTGAATCTTTGATTACCTTGGGCAAGAGCTTGAAATCGGCATAGATGTTTCTCCTATCCTGTTGTATTATTTGATGTTTTTGTTTTACGTTTGTAGTGACAATGATTTAAAGGATCACAACAGGAACTCATGTTTCTAAACGCAGTCAACTCAAGCAACTAACACGAGACTTAGAGGGCGCTGACTCTCCCCAAAGTCGAAAATCCACCTGTAATTTAAGTCGGAAAATGCAGACGTGTATTTTAAATTATTTTGTCAACAGAGGAAATACTATTTCCAATAAAAAATTCAAATAAACATAGGCATTCATTCAAGAATCTAAGGATTCTAGGCTGCTATTTTCTCTCTTAAGCTATCCAATACCTTTCAAAAATGCCATTTCATGATGTAGTTCCTCATTTGTCTGTGATCTCTTTCATTGTACTTTACACGGAATTTCCCCAAAGCTTTGCTTCAATGGTTGCTTGATTCTAGGTGAGCACAGAAAATAACTTAATTAGCTGTTTCATTTCTTAAAACCTGATTTGTACTTATGCTTGTTAAAAAAAAATTCCAGAGTCCCACCATTTCCCAGGGGTCCAATACCTGCATCTCTGCCAGCTACTTTGTTTTTATACTAGTATACTCTCTTGGTTAATAACGATAACCAAAACAAAGATACTGAATTTTTATTTATCAGATAAATAATTTATTTTAAGGGCATCACTAAGACTAAAATACTTAAGTTTAAAGAAATAGAAAAATCAAAAATAGAAAAATATGTGAGCATTGTCTTGTGACATGTATATCTTAGGTCAGACAGTCAGAAAAAGTCACAAAAAATACTTGAGTAACTCAAATAGAGCGGAATCTCTGACCTCTACACACCAGAATGCTACAGGCTTCCAGTCACGACCAACAGAGAAATATATCCAGACATTGCAAGTATGCCTTAAATGAGGGCAGACTCTCCTCATTTGAAAACCACTGGTATAAATTATACATGCCAAACTGAAAATTCTGACAATGTTTTCTATGTTTAAAATGCTTTTCTGAGTATGCATTACTTTTATTTTAATATCTCTAAATGGAAGAGGAGCAGGCACTTAAACACATATTTTATTTGGGAATGTTTTAATATTTGCATTACAATAAAATGAAACATTTTTGAAAGTTAACATGGTACTTCATATTTGTTATAGCTTGCAACTCACTTTATGACATTCTATAGTATGGAGAAGACAGTTATCCTCTGAGAAACCTAATTTAGAGGTTAGTATTCAATTTATGTATACAGCCTTAGGAAAAAAGTGGGGTGAGAAATAGGACACATCTTCTGGAATTTAACATTTTCTAAAGAAATGAGGCTATCCAGTATAACTGGGGAGAAAGGCGATTGTAACCCTTAAAGTAGTACTTTTGGAAGACATAAGAAATTCAGAGTGAGTAGATATATTAACATTTACAAGTGATGTTTTCCACAAAATCAAAACCAACCATAGATTCTGTCAAATCTTTTATCAAAAAAATGTTGGGTAGATTATGACTGAAAGTTTTACTTAAAATATTTAATTTTGAAGATATAAACACATGCTTTTTTTCTTGGCTTATTAGGATCTTTTTAATTGATTCTTTAAATCAGGGGTCTTTCATCATTTTGTGTGACACTGATCTCTTTAGCAGACTGCTGAGGCATAATGGACTCCTTCTCAGAATGTATATATTTATTTTAAATCTATGAAACATAGGGAATTACAAAGGAAGCTAATTATATTGAAATGCAGATGTCAAAATATTTCAATATGATGTGGTAGTATGAGTGCTTCCTTATAAATGCATTGAAAACAAGAATTAGTGGCAGAATAATTTCAAAGCAGGGATGAAGAAAATATATAGTATATTGTAATCCATACAGCATCTGAAATGAAGATATTTATGAGGTACAAGCTTTGAGTTATAAAATAAATAAGGCATGGGGATGCAGTGTACAAAAATAAGAAAAAGAAATAGTAGGGATGCAACGTACGTGTGGCTGTGTGATGGTGCTGATTTAGACAGAGATCAAAGTCACCCAGGTCATGCGGATGCAAGGTCAGAGCTAGTATAGTTTCACGGTTAACTAAAATACAGCCAAACTTTACATTTAAATTTGAATAAACAAAATATTTCAGTTAGATAGGCAGGTAGACGGATGAATGGAAGGAGGGAGGGAGAAAGACACCATAGAGTATAGATAATACATAAATACCAGGGCAGATATCCCCCATGATTTCTAAATGTATACTTTACTGACTCTTCTACATTCAAACCAGGCTTAATTTTAGAACAAAATATTGTTTTCTATGCATGACTGACAAATATTAGTGATGTTTCATTGTCATTTTTGTCTCAGCCATCTAACTGTTTGCTATTCCTTAGAGTGCTTGCTGTGTTTTGCTAATGTTTGAGAGACTTGGCAGAAATTATTTGTTCCATCATTTTTAAAGAGTGCAGATGCAGTGACAGGGATGAAAACACTAAGAAGAAGCCTATGATTATGATTGTATTGAAAGTAAAATAAATTACTGATGGAAAATGATTAAATGAAACAAATTACTCAGTGGGAAGAATTCTGAAGGACAAGGAATAAATAATACGCAATGGAGAAAGTGCTATGAGCATGCCATTGACAATAATCATCAAGACAAATGCATGATAAAAAGGAAGACACACACAGTCAGTAGAACTAGTGTATGGCTAGATATGAATCCTAGGTTTATACAAAGCAAAGCAAAACAGAAAATCATTGGTTACCTATTAAAACAAACAAGAGGAAACATAATATTACAAATTGCCTTTAGATTCTTCTAAAGGTATGAAATTTACTGTAATGTGCACAATTTTTCTGTGTCTTGGTGGCTAAGGCAAATAATGGTGGTCATCAAGATATTTTCAACAACATTACAGACTATCAAAGAGACTATTTTGGGAGAGGGGAGTTATATGACTCAAAAATATGTTGTGAAAATGAATTTGATTTATTTTGGAGGAAGACAAGTAAATGGATGAATATCATATATGCAGATTAGGTATTATTGTTGAAAACATTTGAAAAACTTACTTTTGGAGGCCCATGCTGCTTCCTTCTCATGGCTATGTTCCCGTGTATATCCCAGCTGATGGCTGGAAAACTCACTGAAGTTTTGGTTAATCTATGGTAATGACTAAATCTAGTAAATAATTCCATAACACATAGAAAAGGAAATAGTCTCAATTTTACAGTTCAAAGTTTAATACAAGGACTATCCAGAAGGTACCCAGCTATGTAATATGAAAAATAGAGACATTTATTGATGAAAATACGAGATACAAGAGACATTGTACATAGGACAATGATGCCTTAGTCCCCTTCAAAATAGACACTTGGGACCTCACGCAGTTCTCCTAGTCACCATTAGCTGTCCTGTCATATTTTCCTGAACCTTGACAGTCTGGATCTCTTCCCTTTCAAAGGTGATTTTAGTTTTGGGAAAAGCTAGAAGTCTCAGGGCACCAAATCTGGGCTGTAGTGGGCTTGAGTCACTTGGGTGGTTTGATGTTTCACAAAAGTCTGCACGAGATGTGATACATGAATGGGCACATCATCGTGATGAAGCTGCCAATCACCAGTTGCCCATAGCTGTGCTGGAATCATCCTAATAGTTTCTGCAGAAGTTTCTGCAGAAGTCCCACTGACTAGAAGAGCGAAGTCATCATTGTTCATGCATGCACATTCTAGTCCACACTTCTTGGCTGCCAGATTATGTTGATGTTGCACAAACCATTCTCTTTTTTTTTAAATATTACTTTACTGTTGTTCGATTACAGTTGTCTGCATCCTCTCCCCTCCCCTCCCACCTCCTCCTCCAAACCCAACTCCTTCCCGAGCCTCCATCCTCCACCTTGGTTCTGTCCATGTGTCCTCCGCAGTGGTTCCTGTAAACCCTTCTCCCCGTAGTACCCTCCCCCCTCCCCTCTGGCTATTGTTAGATTGTTCTTAATTTCAATGTCTCTTCTTATATTAACAATGGCTGGACTATTTCCTGACAGACCTTGTATTACTGATGTATTCATTAGTTGAATTCTCTTCAAACTCGTAGTAAAGTGGCTTACTGAAGGCTTCATGCAACTGACAAATGACAGAGCCAGGATTTGAACCTGGCCAATGGACTTCAGGGTTTGGTTCTGTCACCACTGAGCTGTAAATCTGTGTTAATTGACAGTATGCCAAGTGGTTTTGTGGTCTTTACGCATGAACAACATTTTGTATCAAAATTGTGTATGAACAACATTGCGTATCAAAAATGGTAACACACTCCCGCTGGTGTGGCTCAGTGGATTGCGTGCCGACCTGAGAACCAAAGAATCATTGGTTCCATTCCCAGTCAGGGCACATGCCTGGGTTGTAGGCCAGGTCCCCAGTGGGGGCCATGTGAGAGGCAACCATACATTGCTGTTTCTCTCCCTCTCGTTCTCCCTCCCTTCTCCTCTGTCTAAAAATAAATAAATAAAAATTAAAAAAAAGGTAACATATTCTCTCTCAATTACCTATGATTTTTTAGGTTTCATGTATAAAATACACTCATTTGGTTCATTTTGTTTTTTAAATTATTGTCAGAAAAAAACAGACAAAACATTTCCTAGTTGTTTCATAGACGAAAATAACTTCTCAGAGTATAAGTTTTCACTTTGCTAGTTCACATGTATAGATGATTTTTATAGGCTTAAATGATGTTTAAACTCTTTTTTTGTACTTTGAATTTATAATTCTTAACACAGAATCTACATTTGCCAGTGAACAATGTGGGTGGAGTGTTCTTTGCTCATTTATTGCCATGTGCTGATAAGTTCTCTAGCTTTCATCTTTAGGAAGGTTACACATAAGAACCCTTATCTCTAGCTAGCAGTGCTATTACATGAATCTCACTGTCGGATGTTAGATTATCTCTGCATGATTATCTCTGGCTTCCTTGGAGATATAGGAATGGTGAGAAAATTATTATAGGGTCAGATATAAAATACTGCATTTTCATTATTCTGACCTCCAGTATGCACTATATTTAAGCAAGCTTTCTTGGCTGGTTATTTTTGTTATTTTCTTAAATAATAATTGTTCAAATAATAAGGGAATGATGATAAATGAAAAAGTCCATACATTTAAGTACAGACACAACATTCATAGGTCTAACTACACATCAGCAGCAACATAAGTTTTTTTAAAAAAATAGTTTCCGTCCTTGATTGGTTGAATCAGAGGATGCAGGACTCAGACATGGAAGACTAACTACTGTTAGGGTTTAGAACTAAAGAATGGAAAAAAAATATTTTTAAAGATAATCCCTGAATTTGCTCATATACATAAATTAAATTTGGGTTTATGGCAATGTCAAATAAGGCATTTCAAATTGATCAAAAATTGATGGCAATGGAAATACTTAGTTTTGTAATCTTATTTGAGATACAAAGCTGAAACAGGCACAGAATTAACATGCCTAATATTGTAAAAATTATTTTTTCTATTTTATTTGTTTCTCTAGTCTGTTAATGAAGACAGGTATGTACTTTGTTTTTATGCTGTCTATAAAATTTTTTTCACTGTTGTCTGTGAAAAATTATGTGTAGGAAAGTATGTAAGTTGACATAGCATTAATCTGGGTCTATATTATATTTTAAGTATAAATAGTACTAATTTTATATGACATTATGATACTGAAATTTAAGGGTTAATGACAATGAAGAATATAACCAAATGCAATTCATTCCCAGTGTAATAGAAAAATATCAAGTCCCAGTTTAAACACATTCTTGTTAATTTCATTTTTTTTCACCTGTTAAACAAATTTTATAACAGTATTTGTAGGAGGAATATCTTCTAATTCCAAACCTCAAGACCCAAATATATTGGGCACTATAAAAATTAATCAGATATAATTACTTATAATTTTCATCTCGTATTATTAAAGGTTACAGTTTAACACTAACAATCTACTTGTGATAATATATACAGTTGACCTTTGAACAACACCAGTGGTGTACATGTATTTTCTCTTCCCTATGCTTTCCATTTTTTTAAAATTAATCTTTATTATATTTTTTCCATTACCATTTAGTCCCCTTATACCTCCTTCCCCCAGTAATTGACACAACGTTGTCCACGTCCATGAGTCCTTTTTCTTTTTTGCTCAATCCCTCCACCCCCAACCACCCCCACTAGCTGTCATCTGTTCTCCATCTGTGAGTTTGTCTCTGTTTTGCTTGTTACTTCAGTTTGTTCATTAGATTTCATATATGAGTGAAATAATTTGGTACTTGTCTTTCTCTGACTGGCTTCCTTCACTTAGCATAATGTTCTCTGGGTCCATCCAAACTGTTGAGAAGGGTAAGATTTTTCTTCTTTTTTATGGCTGAGTAGAATTCCATTGTGTAAATGTCCCATAGTTGTTTTATCCACTCATTTGTTGATGGACACTTGGGCTGCTTCCATAGCTTGGTGATTGTAAGTAACTTTGCAATGAACATAGAGATGCTTATGTTCTTTCAAATACGTGTTTTGGGTTCCTTCTGATATATATTTCCAGAAGCTGGATTACTGGGTCTAAAAGCAGATCCATTTTCAATTTTTTGAATTATTTCATACTGATTTCCACAGTGGTTGCAGCAGTCTGCATTCCGACCAACAGTTCAAAAGTGTTCCCCTTTTGCCACATCCTCAGCAACAGCCAACAGTTGTTTTTCGATTTATTGATGATAATCACTCTGACAGGAGTGACATGATATCTCCTTGTGGTTTTAATTTGCATTTCTCTGATAATTAGTGACATTGAGCATCGTTTCATATGTCTATTGGTCATCTGTATATCCTCTTTGGAGAAGCATCTATTTAGATCCTTTGCCCATTTTTTAATTGAGGTGTTTGTTTGGTGTTGAGTTTTGTAATTACTTTACAAATTTTGATGATTAACCCCTTATCAGACGTATTGATGAATATGTTCTCCTGTTCTGAGTTGTCTTTCTATTTTGTTGACAATTTTCTTTGCTGCTTAAAAAAAAATTAGTTTGATGAAGTCCCATTTGTTTATTTTTTCTTTTATTTCCCTTGCCTGGGGAGATATATCCAATAAAAAATTTCTGTGAGTAATGTCCAAGACTTTGCTGCTTATGTTTTCTTCTGGTATGTTTATGGTTTTGGATCTAACATTTAAGTCTGTGATCCATTTTCAATTTATTTTTGTGTGTTTTATAAGAAGATGGTCTAGTTTCATATTTTCACACTTATCTGTCCCATTTTCCCAATACCATTTATTGAATAAACTATCTTTAGCCCATTACATGTGCTTGTTTGCTCTGTCAAATATTAATTGACTGTAAAAGTGTGGGTTTATTTTGGGGCTCTCTATTCTGTTCCAATGACCAATGTGCCTGTTTTTATGTCAGTACCAGGCTGTTTTGATTACTATGGCCTTGTAGTATAGTTTGATATTAGATAGTGTGATTTCTCCAGCTTTGGTCTTTTTTTTTTTTTAAATTCAATTATTTATTTATATTTAGACACTTGGTTTTTTTTTCACATTTTTTATTGTTGTTCAAGTAAAGTTGTCTCCATTTAGCCCTGCCACTCCCCTCTACCCCAGCCATCCCCACTTCCCACCCTCAAACTTACTCCACTTTTGTTTTGTCCATGTGTCCTCTATACATGTTCCTGAAAACCCTTTGTTCTTCTTTCTCAAAATTGCTGTTCCATGAAGGACCTTTTGTGGTTCCATATAAATTTTTGAGACATTTGTTCTAGTTCTGTGAAATATGTCATTGGAATCTTGAGAGGAATTGCATTGAGTCTATAGATTGTTTTGGGTAGTATGGACAATTTAATGGTGTTAATTCTGCCCATCCGTTAACACTGTATGTGTTTCCACTTATTTGCATCTTCTTCAATTCCTTTCTTCAGTGTCTTATAATTTTCCAACTACAGGTCTTTTATATCCCTGGTTAGGTTTATTCCTAGGTATTTTATTCTTTTTGAGTCAATTGTGAATGGAATTGTTTTCTTAATTTCCCTTTTTTATTTTCTTATTTGCATATAAAATTAAACTGATTTCTGAATATTAATTTTGAATCCTGCTACTTTGCTGAATTCATTTATTAGTATTACTAGTTTTTTGGTCATGTCTTTGGGGTTCTCTATGTACAATATCATGTCATCTGAAAATAAATACAGTTTTACTTCTTCCTTTTTAATTTGGATGTCTTTTCTTTCTTTCTTTCTTTTTTATTTATTTATTTTTTTTGGTCTGATTGCTGTGGCAAGAATTTCTAGTACTATGCTGAATAAAAGAAGTGAAAGTGGATATCCCTGTCTTGTCCCCAATTTTAAGGGAACGCTTGTATTTTTTTGTCCATCGAGTATGATGCTGGCAGTGGGCTTGTCATATATGGCCTTTATTATGTTTGGATATTTCCCTCTATTCCCACTTTATTATAAATGGATGCTGGATTTTATCAAATGCTTTTTATGAATCTATTAATATGATCATGTGGTTTTTATCCTTCATTTTGTTTATGTCATGAATTACATTTATTGATTTGCAAAAGTTGTACCAATCTTGCATTCCCAGAATAAACCCCACTTGATCATGGTGTATGATCTTTTTAAAACATTGCTATATTTGGTTTGCTAATATTTTGTTGAGGATTTTAGCATCTATGTTCATCAGGGATATTGGCCTATAATTTTCTTTCTTTGTAGTGTCTTTATCTGGTTTTGAAATTAGGATAATGCTGGCTTTGTAAAATGAGTGTGGCTACCTCCCATCCTCTTCAATTTTATGAAATACTTTGAGAAGAAGAGGTGTTAATTCTTCTTGGAATGTTCAGTAAAATTCACCTGTGAAGCTGTCTGGTCCGGGGCTTTTGTTTGTAGGGAGATTTTTGATTATTGCTTCAATTTCATTAGCTATAATTTTTCTATTCAACTTTTTTGAATTTTCCACATTTAGTTTGGAAGTTGTATGTTACTAGGAATTAATGCATTTCATCCTAGTTTTCTAGTTTGTTGACATAGAATTGTTCATAATATTTTCTTACACTTCTTTGCATTTTTTTGGTGTTAGTTGTTATTAGTCTTCTTTCATTTCTGCTTTTATTTATTTGAGCCCTTTCTCTTTTTCTTTCTTCATGAATCTGGTTAAAGTTTGTCAATCTTGTTTATGTTTTCAAAGAATCAACTCTTGGATTCATTGATTTTTTTTTGTATCTTTTTTTTTTAGACTCTATTTCATTTATTTCTGCTCTGCTCTTAATTATTTCCTTCCTTCTACTCACTTTGGGCTTTGTTCATTTTCCTTTTTAAGTTGCTTTAAATGAAGTAGATTGTTTATTTGAGCTTTTTCTTGGTTTTTGAGATAAGCCTTCAAATCTATGAGTTTCCCTCTTAGGACTGCTTTCCCAGTGTCCCACAGATTTTGGGTTGTTGTGTCCTCATTTTCATTTGTTTTAATGTATCTTTTGACTTCTTCCTTGATTTTGTTGTTGACCCATTCATTGTTTAATAACATATTATTTAGCTTCTGTGTCTTTCTGTGTTTTCAATGTTCTTGTGATTGATTTCTAGTTTCATAGCACTGTGTTCAAAGAAGATGCTTAATATGATTTCAATTTTCTTAAATTTATTGAGACTTGTTTTATGTCCTAGCATGTTGTCTATACTAGAAAACATTCCCTATGTACTTGAAAAATATATATATTCTGGTGCTTTGGAATTAAATGCTCTGAAGATATCAGTTAAATCCATTTGATCTAGTGTGTCATTTAAGACCACTCTCTTCTTGTTGAATTTCTGTCTGGAAGATCTATCCATTGCAGTCACTGAGGTGTTAAAATCCTCAGCTATGACTGTATTTCTGTTGATCTCTCTCCTTTTATGTCCATCAAGATTTTCTTTGCATATTTATGTGCTCCTGTGTTGAGTACATCAATGTTTACTAGGTTTATATCCTCTTGTTGGATTCCTCCATTTATCACTATGAACTGTCCTTCTTTGTCTCTTACCATAGCCTTAGTTTTAAAGATAATTTTGTCAGATATACCTTAGTTTGTCATGTATAAGGTTCATTTTTTTGCCCAAATTTTTGAAGGGAAAATAAGGATACACATCATACTTGGGTAGTACTAACTCCCATGTATAATGCAAATTATATGTGGGAATTAGTACTAAATGTGGGCACACATTATACACAACAAAATACAGCAAGTACTGCTAACTTAGCTTTTTATCTTTTCCATTTGCATGAAATATCTTTTTCCAACCCTACACTTTCAGTCTGTGTGTATCTTTCTATCTGAGATGCGTCTCTTGGAGGCAGCACATATATGGGTCGTGTTTTCTTATCTGTTCAGCTACCCTATGTATTTTCTTTGGAGAATTTAAGCCATTTACATTTAAGGTGATTATTGAAAGATATGTATGTAGTGTCATTTTATTGTTAAACAGTTTTCCTCTTTTTTCCCTTTCTCTTTTTCTTCTTCTTCTTAAAGCAAGGCCTTTAACATTTCTTGCAGTATTGGTTTGGTGTTAACAAACTCCTTAAGCTTTTTCTTGTCTGGCAAGCTCTTTATTTATCTTCCAATTTTAAATGATAGCCTTGCTGGATAAAGTAGCCTTGGTGGTAGGTCCTTGCCATTCGTCACCTTGAATATTTTGCACCACTCTGCTCTGGCTTGAAATATTTTTCTTGAGTGATCAGATGCCAGTCTAATTGGCGTTCCCTTGTAGGTAACTACCTGCTTTTGTTTTGAGGATTTTAGTATTTTCTCCTTGTCTTTAAGCTTTATAATTTTAATTATGATGTGTCTCAGTGTAGCCCTTTTTGGTTCCAACAATTTTGGGGCTCTCTGAGCTTCCTGGACTTGTATGACTTTTTCCTTTGTCAGATTAGGAAACTTTTTAGTTATCGTTTCTTCAATTAGGTTCTTGATCCCTTGCTCGCTGTCTTCTCTTCCTGGTATTCCTATGATGCTGATGTTATACTTCAAGTTCTCGAAGATGTTTGTAAAATTATCATTTTTTAAATTCTGTTTTCTTTTTGCTGCTGTGCCTAATTGTTTTTTTTTTTTAACCTCGTCTTCCAAAACACTGATTTGATCCTCTGCTTTATCTACCTTTCTGTTTATTCCTTCCAGTGTATTATTTATCTCAAATATTGCATTCCTTATTTTGATTGATATATTTTTTTGGTTTGTTGTCTTTTTTCATGTTGTTGGGTATCCTTATAATCATTACTCTAAACTCCCTATCTGATCAATTGCTTACCTCCATTTAATCTAGTTCTTCTGGAGGATTCTCTTGTTTTCATTTAGGGTCTTTGTCTTTCCATTTTGGCTGCTTTGTACTTTTTTGTCTTAGATGTTGAAATAATCATCCATCAAACTGATCTTTTTTAATCTAATCATTCTTTAATCAGCATTCAGGCTTAATCACCATACAGAACAGCAAAGTAATTCCTGTGGGCAGGGCTATTGCTTCCCCTCAGGCTGATGCCACTTGGAGAGGAGTGCTTTGTCCGAGAAAGAAGAGTTCTACAGTATGGGGATCAGTACAGGGATCTTGGTGGTTGTTCCTCCGTCCCTCTCCCCCAAACCACCAAACCCAGATTCTCCTCAGCATTTCTAGTCAAGCCTGCCTCCCCTCTGCCAGTGCCCAGATAACTGGCTGCAAATGAAATTTTGTGCATTGGCCCTTTAAGGGGCTCTCCAAGTCTCTAGCTGTCTCTCCCTTGCAGGCAGAAACTCTGCTGCTTTTCACACTGGATGTTATCTAGGTTCCCTTCTGGCTCTGGTACGGTAGGCTGTGGAGCCCAGCTACCTCTCTGGGGAACCCCCGGCCACTGAAATATCCCTCTGGAACTTCAGCTGCCACCCATGGCAGCCCAGCCAGCTCTCTCACTTCTCCCTCACACTTTCTACAAGCCACGTTGTGGTGAAGTGGTTTCTTCTGTCTGTCCTTGATTATAAGGCTTCTCTCCAGCTAGTGCTCAGTTGGTTATTCTGGATGATTTCTCTACAACTTAGTTGTGATTCCAGAAAGTCATGGGAGTATTGTAGCTTTAACTTACTCCTCCAGCACCTTGGATCTCTCCATCCTTATTAATTTCATTGGAAAAAATATTGATGAGCAAACTTAAGGGGAAATTAGACATCCTCCATTGTTAGCAGTTCTATGGAAACAAATTTGAAAGATATACACTTTTTGTTCTCCTGAGCTTTGTATAAATCAATTGAATCATATTTCAGGAGCCATAAATTTGTTAAGAAAGGAACCTAATGCACAGTAGAAGCCAGATTAATCAGGAAAACAATGCTACGGCATATGTTGTTTTCTCGGTCAAAAAAAAAAATCCAAATGGGACATTGTGATGACAGAGACTGACATTAATTTCATAGGTATTAACATTCGTGAGTGTTTCACACATGCAAGTATAGAACATGTCCCTTGATGGTAAAACAAAATGTGGGTATTGAGAGGGACATAAATTGAAACTCACAGCTCCTTACAGTCAATTGAGTTTTACATGACCCTTGATTTGGTTATTCTCACAAAATTATACAGTGCTTCATCTACCAAAACATGTTGGTTAAAATAATGATACATTTTGTCCCAGCTAGTGTGGCTCAGTTGGTTGGGCATAGGCCTGTGAAAACTGAAGTGTTACTGGTTCAATTCCCAGTCAGGACACATGCCTGGGTTGCACGTACGGTCCCTAATCAGGGCACTTACAGAAGGCAACTAACCAATCAATGTTTCTCTCTCACATTGATGATTCTCTCCCACTCTCCCTCCCTTCATCTCTCTTCAGAATAAAATTAAAAAAAAATTAAATGACATTTTAAACAAAATTGATACTATTTTGTTCTTACTGAACAATTTATTTAACTTCAAGAATAATTGGTATACTTATATATATTCACTTTTCATTCACCACATTATTGTGCTGTTTTGCAAAAATAAGTTATGGCTTTATATTAAAAATCATTCCATAAATTTAAAAGTTAAAATTTTTGTCTGGAGAGACATTAATGTCCCCCAGAGAAAGTAGATCAGGCATTTTAAATGTTTTGTAATGTTTCATGTTCTAATCAATTCAGAAAAAAAAAACACTTTATGAGAATCACTGTGTAACATCTTGACAATTTCAATTGAAAATCTGATTTGAAACTAATCATTTGGATCTCTGATGATAAGTATATTTTTATTAAACAAGTATATATCTATACAACATTTTATATGAGCAACTGTTCTAGAAATTCAAAGACATTTGTCTTAGTCCTTAAAGGTCTTATAAAGTAAAGGTCTTAATTCATGGTGTTTTAATGTTTGACCTAATTTTTGCCAATTATATTTCAACAAGGGCATAAAACTTGCAACTTATAATGTGTTGTATACTTTGCATTTAGGTAATAGAAATTACCATAACCACCTAAACAATAATATTGAGCTAGGTAATATTTAAGGTCCTTTATATAATGGAATTCTGATAACATAGCATATCTCTATTTTATAATACATTCACTTTGCTTTTCCAATTTGATTTTAGGTTTTGTTTTTAAAACAGGATACTGTTTTGATGTATTTTTCTGTATTTTCATGATGCTCTGTACTCACAACATTATTTTCTAACTAGTAAAGTTTGTTTTTCCTCTTAACATCTAAAGATTTATATGAGTCTCCAAACATGGAGCAAACAAAAATATTGTAACTATTGGACTATTAGGCAAAAAATAAACTGTTGGCCAAAATATTATATCATAATGATCTAATGTATATCAGAAAGGCATTTTTCACATCAGAAGCTTAACTAACAGACTCTGAGGTCTAGAGAATGTGCAATATTGTTTCACAGAAGCACATTATTAAAAAATATGCAAGATTTAAACAAAAAGCTACCTGTTGTAGCCTAGATCAGTGCTCACCAGGTGTCAATTACCAATGGATTTAGGCCATTTACCTTATTTTATAATTTTTTTGTATCTTATATTTTCTACTGTCTTTTTGTTTTATTTCAGTTTCTTATTTATCTTTCTCTTTTATTACCTTTATTTGAATTATTATTTACATTAAGTTTTAAGCTCTACTTACTAAAATGTGATGCCTTTTCTTACTAGTATTTTATTTAGCCTATAAACATTAATAGGTATGCATAGCATATCAAATGATCAGGGATACATAAACATGCAGCATTAGATCCACCAGGCAACCTAAAATACTTAACTTACTTAGATTACCCCTCCCAATATGTATGCTATTGTTGTGATAAATTTTAGTTTTATTTTGATTTTATATATTATTAATACAGTCAATGTTTACTTAGAATCAGCCACTTGTTTACCGTCTTCTTTGCTTATAATATCTTTTGTATTGTAGAACTTTATGTCTCAAGAAGAGTATTTTGATTAAACTGTATTTTTGGAAAACTATTTCCCCCATTTTATATATACGTATATATAAATAATATGGAAATGCAGAGGCCTCAGGATAACAAAGACAAATGTGAGTCATAAAATAAAAACTGGAAAACAATTCCTGTCAGAGACTAGGCGATATTAATTAACACAATGTAAGGAAAGAAGTATGGACCAATAAAACAAGATAGGGTCCAGAAATACATTGGCAATATATAACTTGTTTCCAATTAAGTCACTATTGCAGTTGAGCAAAGAAATCATATAATGCTGAATTATTTGATTTTCTGTATAATATGAGGTAGATAATATACTTAAATGTGAAAGGTAAAATGATAAACTGTCTAGGCAAAATTAAGGAAATAATATTTATGGTTTTGAAACGAGAAATATCTCTTAAACCTGATAGTTTCCTATTGCTGCTATAAAATCACCATAAAAATTGAGGCTTAAAACAATACAAATATATTATCTCACAATTCTGAGGGTTAGAAGTTCTAAAATCAAGATATAGGCAAGACTGCATTTTTGCTGGATACTCTAGGGAAGTATTTGTTTCCTTGCATCTTCTCAGTTCTAGTGGTAACTAGAACTATGTTCTCTCTAGTGGACACTTCTATCTTCTTGAATCCCTCTTTCTTTTTTTTTTATTAATTTGTTTTTAATTACAGTTATTTGCA
>PVJI01022599.1:0-24990 GCA_004026765.1 Micronycteris hirsuta | reverse complement strand
GATTTCTCAAAGGAGACCTTCCAAGCAAGAAGGGGCTGGAGAGAGATATTTCAAATCATGAAAAGCAAGGGACTACAACCAAGAATAATCTATCCAGAAAAACTTTCATTTAGAATGGAAGGGCAGATAAAGTGCTTCTCAGATAAGGTCAAGTTCAAGGAGTACATCATCATGCAGCCTCTACTATATGAAATGTTAAAAAGTTTCATATGAGGACTCAGGAGCGAAGGCACCGAGGCCAGATCAGCTACCGGGGAATTCAGATCAGTCACAGGCAAGACGCTTCTGAGGTAAGCAAGCAAAATACAACCAGAGAAACAAAATAGAACCAGAGACATTGAAGTTTAGAACATTCTGGCAGTAACCAGAGGGGAGGGGGAAGGGGAGAAGGGGGACAAGGGTATTCAGGACCTGCAATGAAGGACACATGGACAAAACCAAGGGGGAGGAGGGAAGCAAGGGAGGGAGGTGGGTTTGCCTGGGGTGGGGTGGGGGGAGGGTAAATGCGGACAACTGTAATTGAAAAACAATAAAATAATTAAAAAAAAAAAAGAACAATAAAGCAATTAAAAAAAAAAAGATTTGCCTTTCAAACCTTTAGCTGTTGCCACTAACCAGGTGGCCCGATCACTATCAGGGTACTGGAACCAAGGAAACCTTTTTCCTTGGTGTTTGTTCAGGACTCCTGGAGTGGAAATGAGTTTGTTTCTACTGGAGTTTAGTTCCATTGCATTTGCCTCCAGAAAGACCCCAGTGCCTTTTCACAATGGCCAGGCTTTTTCCTATTTCTTGCTGGTTTTTCTCAAAGGAAATTAATTCCAAATACTTATCTTTTCCACTGGGGTCTTAGAAGGAAAACAAAATTCTGGTTCATACTATAGTCCCTTGTAACCTCAGGTTTTTAATGTGGTCACTTTCAAATTTAAAAGATCCAGGTGGAAATATTTTTATTATGCCGGTAATAATCCTACAGAACACCTGAATTATTAACATTGCCGTGTTTCAGTGTAAGTGGCAACGTTTTCTTTTAATGTCTTTGATGTGGTTTTGCTTTTGTGTGGGGGAATAATAATATGTGGTTTTTGTTAAAAAAATCATTATTTAAAAAATATGATTACTGTGTTTCAATCAATTGCAGTAATTGTTCTTTTGAAGGCTTATCGTGTTCTGTTTTTGACCAATCAGAGCCTCTTCATGTTAGCTCCTGTGTCCTTGTGACACCATCCCACTAAGTTTTTGAGAACTTCCTTGTTTTCTGGAACAAGATGTCTCAGGCTTATCTTGTATATTTTATGCTCCAGACCAGGAATTAGTCACTTCTCCAAGAAGCCCTGATTTCTTTTTTAGTAGAAAATATTTTTTAAAATACACTTTTTGTTGTAGAAGTTTTAGATTTACAGAAAAATTATGAAGACAGTACAGAGAAATCTCACATACCCCACACCCAGTTTCCCCTATTATTCGCATCTTAAAATAGTATGATACACTTGTCACAATTAATGAATCAATATTGCTGCATCATTATTAACTGAAGTTCACACTTTATTCAGATTTCCTTAGTTTTTCCCAGGGTCTTCTGCTGTTCCAGGGTCCCATATATGATACCACATTGCGTTCAGTCATCGTGCCTCTTCAGCGTCTCTTGGCTGTGACAATTTCTCAGACTTTCCTTGTTTGTGATGACTTTGACAGTTTTGAGGAGTCTGGTCAGATATTTTGTAGACTGTGCATCAGCTAAGATTTGTCTGAGGTTTTTGCTCATGACTGACTGGGGGGTTACAGGGTTTGGGGGGAGGACCACGGAGGGAAAGTGCAGTCCTCATCACATCATATCAGGGGTGCACGGTATCAACGTGACTTATCACTGATGACGTTAACCTTGATCATCTGGCCGAGGTAATGTTTGTCAGGCTTTTCCACTGCAAACTCACTCTTTTCTTTCCTTTTCACACTGTCTTCATAAAGAAGTTATTATGCAAAACCTATACTTAAAGATTGGTAAATTACGCTCCATCTCCTTAAGTGGGGAGTACAGTATCTACATAAATTATTTGAAGTTTTTGTGCATAATAGCTTTGTCTACTAGCCTCCATTTATTTATTTGTTCAATTATTTACTTATATCAGTATATACTGATATTTATTTTATATCCTGGATTTTAACCCAATACTACTTGTTGATTGCTCAAGTTGTTCTACCTTTGGCCATTGGGCTCCTTCAGTTGGCTCCTGTGTCCCTTTGACTATCCCCATTATTGTGAGGTGTTTGTTTTTGTTTTGGGGGGTTTTGGGGGGGGCACTTCATTACTTTCTGGCACCAAAAGATGCTCCAGTATCATCTTGTATATTTATCACCCTGGTCCTAGAATAATCTATTTCAAAGAGCCCTGGTTCCTTTTATCAGAGAATGTTCTCAGACACACAAAATACATTTACGAGATGGGGAACCCCCCAAAAATGGAATTATCTTCTGGAGGGCGGGCCCCTTGTAGTACAGGCTTCCCTTGCTAGGTGAGTATTCTAGGAACACATCTGTATCAGCGTACCAGCTGGCATTGTTGTGAGAGGCTGCATTCGGCTTCAGTGAATTTTTTTTGAAGACTCTTTCAATGCATTTGCCAGTATCATGATGGTGTTCAGCAGTTTTTGACCAAAAAACAGCATGACCCCCAACCATGTGCCCCATCCTCCTATTCACCCAATCTTGCCCCAAGAGACTTGTTTTCTTTGTTTCCCTGACGAGAAAAGACCTCAAAGGGAAACATTTTGCCTATGTGAAAGAGGTGAAACAAACAAACAAACAAAAAAACAGCAGAAGCTCTAAAAGGCATCAAAATCGATGGGTTCAAAAACTGTTTTGAGCCTGGCTGGTGTAGCTCAGTGGATTGAGCGCGGGCTGGGAACCAAGCAGTCCCAGTTCGATTCCCAGTTGGGGCACATGCCTGGGTTGCAGGCCGGGTCCCCAGTGAGGGCCATGTGAGAGGCAACCACACATTGCTGTTTCTCTCCCTCTCTTTCTCCCTCTCTTCCCCTCTGTCTAAAAATAAATAAATAAAATTAAAAAAAAAAAACTGTTTTGAGGAGTGGGAAAAACGTCTCAATACGTGTACTGCATCAACTGGAGAGTACTTTGAAGATGACTGATGTTTAAACATGTGAGAATAGATACACAATTTTTTTTATAATTGTGTTTTTTGGGGTCTCTCCTCATCTTTGTTGCTCTTGGGGTGTCAGTGAGAACCATCCACCTGAAGACCCCATAGAGTGTTACTACATACTGAATGATCTAGATTCGGGGAAATGCAAGGATGGTGATTTGCAGAGTTCTGGAGGATTGTCCTGGTCGGGCTTTTAAGGCAAAGCCAACCCCAGAGGGAGCAGACATTCTGGGTCTGAACTATTCTATAGGGGGACAGGGGGACTCCACAACCTGTGTTCTTCACCTTAACACAATGATGTACTACACAATTTATTCCCATATAAAAAGCATTCTCTTTTAAACAGAATACGTAGAGTAGTGGTTCAGAGTCAAACACTGGAGCCAGAGACATTCATGTTTGAATTTTCATTTTGCCACTTATTAGCTCTGGGAGATCTTGGGCATATTATTTAACTCCTCTGAGTCTCTGAACCAATTTTCTCAACTGAGGGAAAAGTGAATATAATTGTAGTTACTTCCTAGAATTATTTTTAGGATTAAATTAGATAATTCAGTACTTAGCCTTGGTTAGGTGCTCAAAAATTAGTAATAATCACAATAATAAATATTTAGACCAACTTTTACTTTTACTTTTATTTTTTAAAATAATTTTGTTTAGTTTTTAGCCCTGGCTGGTGTAGCTCAGTGGATTGAGCACGGGCCTATGAAGCAAAGTGTTGCCAGTTCAATTCCCAGTCAGGGCACATTCCTGGGTTGTGGGCCAGGTCCCCAGTAGGGGGCATGCAAGAGGCAACCACACATTGATTTTTCTCTCCCTCTCTTTCTCCTTCCCTTCCCCTCTCTCTAAAAATAAATAAGTACAATCTTAAAAAATAATGTTGTTTAGTTTTTATTTCGATTGCAAGGAAAGTGAACTGTTTGTTAAGGAGGAAGTTTTTTGTTTGTGAGTTTTTCTGTTTTCACCTGAGGACATGCTCATTGATTCTAGAGAGCAGGGAAGGAAAGGAGAGAAAGAGGGAGAAAATATTGATGAGAGAAATATCGATCAGTTGCCTCTCACATGAGCACCCTGACTGGAACTGAACCAGCTACGTAGGCATATGCCCTGACCAGAAATTGAACCCTCAAACTTTCAGTTTACGGGATGACATTCCAACCATCTAATCCACACTGGCCAGGGTTAGACTCACTTTCAGAGGCCAAACACCTAATATAAGTAGATATTAATGTCATCTCAGCACCAATTTTTACTTAATATCAGCTGAGATTTGCAGTTGTTCCCAGGTAAGTTCAGAGCTATAACTATCTACATCTGCACATATATGAGAAACAAAATTTAGCCCTGGCTGGTGTAGCTCAGTTGTTTGGAATGTTGTTCTGTAAACCAAAGGGTCTCAGATTTGATTCCCAGTCAGGGCACATGCCTAGCTAGTGGGTTCCATCCCAGTTAGGGTGTATGCGAGAGAGGCATGCCTGGGTTGCAAGTTTGTCCCCAGTTAGTGCATGGAGGAGAGGCAACTGATCATTGTTTCTCTCTCACATCAATGCTTCTCTCCTTCTCTTTCTTCTTCCTTTCTCCTTGCTCTAGAATCAATGAGCATATCTCCTGTGAGGGAAGGAGGGAGGAAGAGAGAGAGGGGGAGGGGAGGAGAGGGGACGAAGGAAAGAAGGAAAGAAGGAAAGAAGGCAGGTAGGAAAAAAGAAAAAAATTAGTCTGCCTTTGTACAAGATGGCTTAAGTGGGTTGTACTAATTTGTGAGGTTCATCTATGAACAAACATATAATTTCAAGGGATGATGTCAGTTATTTTTTGGAATGATGCTGGCATGAACCTTTATCAAAATCTCCTGGACTCCCATTTGAAACGGCACCATCATTTGTACCATGGCTTCTGTGGTCACTAAGGCGATCTCAAGCTGTCAGCAAATGTTGAAGGTCCTTCCTGCCTTCAGAACTGAAAGTCATCTAAATCTGACAAAAATTTTTTTTCTGTGTTCCTTGTCTCAGACTTTTATGTGTTAGTTAAAGCTGGTGAGCCTGGCCGGGCAGCTCAGTTGGTTAGAGCATCATCCCTGGTTTGGGCACATACAAGAATCAACCAATGAATGCACAAATAGGTGAAACAACAAGTCTATGTTTCTCTCTCTCCTCCCCCTCTCCCTCTCTCCCTCCTCCTCTCTCCCTCCTTCTCTCTCTATCTCATATCAATAAACAAAACTTTAAAAAATAAAACTAGTGACACCAAAATATAAACCGTATTTTAATTAAACCATCCCCCAGCGTCCTCTCAGTCCTCCGTGCTGAGAGAACTGGCATTCGTGAAGAGGAAGCTGAGGATGAACTCTGTGTGAAGCCTCCATTTTACACTGATTTTCACTGAACACAAGCCGGACTGTTTGCAGTAGGACCATTGAGGATAACAGACGCTGAATTCTCTGCAATGATTTTTATCTCTGGTGTTTCTGGCACTGATTAAGGTTTCAGGCGAACAGAGGCACTGAGGACCTAGCGACAATCGCTAGGCAGCTTCCTGGTTGCCAGCAACAGTAAATGCCACGGAGACACAAAGACTCAACCTTTCACATGCTCACAATGAAACCTGGAGCCTGGTTTCTTATTTCAGATACAACAGAGTCCTCCAGGAAGAGCACAACAGCTTTTTCTTTCCCTCTTTCATATTAGATTTTTAAATTTTTGTACAGAAACACCTACAGCTCCGGAACCAAGAACACTTACATTCCAACCTCCCTCTTAGTACTATCCCTGTTTACTCTCTTGAGGGAGAAATGAAATAGTGTTGTATACCTGAATTTGGAACTTTAAATAACGTATGACTTGTTTAATGTGTTTGTAATTGTTAGTCTCCTGTAGCTTACAATTGAGTTCCACCCTTCTGAAAATATTCAGGAACCCTATATGAAAAATTGTCCTAAGTTTATTCTCTAATTTTTTTTTAAAGAAAAGGTAGAAACATACAGAATTTAGAGCACTAGCAATTTAAGGTTTTTCCATGACTCAGTCAAGGAAATTGCATAATAGCCTTCATCTGCCAACTTCACACGCATCTTCTCAAATACCTTGCTATTTTCCTTATTATATTTCCTCATCCTTGTCTCTTTTCCCCCCATCTTTTCTACATGCCATTAACTTTTTTCTGTTGTAAAACACTCTAGGGTATAGTCATGTGGTATGCAAGGTGATAAGGAAAAACTGAAATACCCCCAAGCTTGTGAGTCTGTTTCTTAGCAACAGTATGATACGTTGCTTAGTAACATAAGAGGTGAGAGTAAAGTCTCTCTTACGTATCTAAAAATACTGAAATCATTTAAAAAATTAATAATGGGACTTATTTATTAAAATACACTAAATTCAGAGACAATCTTACCATGGAAGAGACTTATTTCAGGCTATGATATCTTGAATAAATCTCCACACTCTTACAAGCTGTACACTAGAATAACAGATTGCTGTTCTTAAAAGCAGATGAAGAATAAACCCACTGCCTTTTCTAATCCTTTCTCTTCAACACATGCATAATCAGTGTTTAAGAGGAATGGAGAAATATTTTCTAAATGATATTCTAGGCTAGGCAGATGAAGAAAAATGTAGACTTTCCTTTCTTCTGCACATGCATAGTTGATTTTTAAATCTAAAGGAAGATGGAGAAATGTTTCCTAAAATGCCTTTTTAGGCTGGGCACCACTGGGAGTTGTGTGTTTCAGGATTACAACTGTCCGGAGAGTAATTCTCTGTCAATTTACCCAGGAGTTATCAGAATTTAGAGATAGCTGAACCACACTACCCGAAAGCATTAAAACTCTTTAGTTCCAAAATTGTAAATTATTAATTCTAAGAAAATTTGACTTAGTATTTCTAAGAGAATTAGACCTTCTAGATCAGATGCTTTGTTGCAGGAACTAGAAATCAGTATTTTAATGAGCACCCTAGTTACTTCAGCACCTGTAGCAAACACTGGTGTAAAGATGATTCCAACATGCCACAAGGGTTATCTTCTAGGTTTTGGCTCTTGGATTTATACATATAAAGTTTAAAGAAGAAGCTTCAAAGACCAAGTCCTAGATATTGTGTCACATCCTCTCCTTGAACTAGGCCCTTTAGCTAATAAAATTGGTCAAGCTTTAGAAGATTAGTCATTCATTCATTCTGCAAATATTTGTTAAGACAATTTTAAAATATAATTGATAGCATTTAGTGATCAGTTGGGACTAACTTAAATGAGTTAATATACATAAAGTGCTAAGGATGGTACCTGATACATAGTATTATATGAGGTTATTATTATTTTAATCTAGCTGAGTGGACTAGAAAGATGGCAACAATGAACTGATAGTGAGAAAATAGAATGATTTAGATTATAGAACAGTAAAGAGGGTAATGGAGAAAAGTAACTAATTCCATTTGGATATACTCAGTTTGAGATGCCTACAGGTCATCCGAGGGGATAAAATCAGTCACAAATATGTCTTGAAGATGGGGGCATGTTGCACAAAACGTTTAAAAAATAAATTCTTACTTTTTGTGTGGCTAGCTCTACATAAAAATTGGCCAGTTATAATTCCTCAATATTTTACTTCTAACAATAGCAAGATATCTATAAACACTTTTGGTAACAGTAATTTTGTTATTGTTGTTCACTAGTAAATCAACCTCACCCTGGTTATCTATAACATGGAATTTAATCAAGGCAAGGACTAGAGAGGAAAAAGAGAAATACACATTTGGATGCTTGGGGGAGGGGACTCAGGAGCTTCTTTTGATTACTATTAAATCCCTGTAGCCAGTGCACCATGGCAACCTTTCCGGTCTGCTACCTAATTTCCATCTGCTCTGGGGAGGGAGGGAGGAGCGGGACAGAGGTGGTTCAGTGTGCATTCTTGTGTGTGTAGATGAGTTAATGAAATGCAACCAAATTATAAATTGTGTTTTGTGGAAAACTGAGATTATCTACTGTCTTTTTCATTTCCTTCTCCATCTTCTCCTCTCAGGATGCTTCTGAGCCTCTTCAAGTTTTACTTCTTTTTCAGAATGACAGATTTCATCGGTAGGCTTGGGTAAACCACTTCCCCAGAGAAAAATTACAAATTAAAATGTGTAGCTCAGGACATAAATATTTCATTAAGGAGAATGGTTCAGCCCTGGCTGGTGTGGCTCAGTGGATTGAGTGCTGACCTGTGAACGAAAGGGTTGTCGGTTTGATTCCCAGTCAGGGCACATTCCTGGGTTGTGGGCCAGGTCTCCAGTAGGGGGAGTGCAAGAGGAAACCATACATTGATGTTTCTATCCCTCTTTTTCTCACTTCTTTCCCCTCTCTCTAAAAATAAATAAATAAAATCTTTTTTAAAAAAAAGAATGGTTCAGTAAATTACTAAACATCAATGAGTAACTTCAAAGCATTTTATTACAATACCAGAGATATATTTTTAATATTACAGAGTACAAATGTTAATTGCATTGTTTTATGTCTTACTTCTGTAAGAGAAATTCATTAATATTTATCTCTGCTATACACATAAAACTCCTCCCTAAAATAGATGAAACTCAGTAACCAAAATCACCACAGATAATTCTTACCATCATTATTTTAAAAAACCCCAAAACTATTATTTAGTAATATTGCATTGTGTTGACCAGAGTTTGAGAAAGATAGTATTAAGCTTTATTTTTTAAAAAGATTTTATTAAGCCCGGCTGGTGTAGCTCAGTGGATTGAGCACGGGCTGGGAACCAGAGGGTCCCGGTTCGATTCCCAGTCGGGGCACATGCCTGGGTTGCGGACCAGGTCCCCAATGAGGGCCATGTGAGAGGCAACCATACATTGCTCTTTCTCTCTCCCTTCTCCTCTCTCTGAAAATGAATAAATAAAATCTTTCAAAAAAAAGAAATACTTTAAAAAAAAAAAGATTTTATTATTTGCCCTGGCCAGTGTAGCTCAGTGGATTGAGTGCAGGCTGCGAACCAAAGGGTCGCCGGTTCGATTCCCAGTTAGGGTACATGCCTGGGTTTCAGGCCAGGTCCCCAGTGGGGGCCACGTGAGAGGCAACCACACACTGATGTTTCTCTCCCTCTCTTTCTTTTTCCCTCCCTTCCCTCTGTCTAAAAATAAATAAATAAAACCTAAAATAAAATAAAAATAAATAGTGAGAAACAATTCACTCAACATATGGGTCAGTATTGACCTCTAAAATAAAGATAAATGTAAATTCATTACGTCAGCATAACCATCTCCATCTCCCTGTTGAAATTTAGAGTTTGAGGTATGTTTTTATTAGAGAATTTAAGGAAAACCTACTTGCTTGAATCATCCTTTTGTACTCAAACCTGTACGGGGAAGGCAGCGTGAGGTGAATAAGTATGGTCATTTCTCAAAGGCTACAGAGACAGCAATACGGCATAAGACAATGAACGCCATAGTGGGATGAAAGTTGGAAATGTAACCCAATTCTTTGTGTCCGGCAGCTCCTGCCTGAACCTTGCTTTCACAGCACTCAATAAAATATGTTGTAATAAGTTTCTGTCCTTGGACCTTGAACTCCTCTGGATCAGGAAACAAGTTTTATGTCTTTTTTTTTTTTTATTGGGCCCGTGCTGTATACTTCTTTTCCCTAACTCTTCTGTCCTTATTAACAACCCCTCTGCAGTAGTTGATATTACTCAGCACTCTATCTGGACACTGTCCTTCCTTTGTTTCTGTGACATCAGTGGTTTCTGCTTTTCCTCCTCCTTCTTTAGCCAGTCTTTCTTTGTTTCCTTTTCTTACACTTCTTTTTCTTGCAGTTCTTTTTTTAAAAAATATTTTTTTTATTTATTTTTAGAGAGAAGGGAAGGGTGGGAGAAAGAGGGAGAAAAACATCAATGTGTGGTTGCTTCCCATGTGTCCCCCACTGGGAACCTGGCCTGCAACCCAGGCATGTGTCCTGACTGGCAATCGAACCGGCAACCCCTTGGTTCTCAGGCCCGTGCTCAATCAACTGAGCTACACCAACCAGGGCGTTTTCTTGCAGCTCTTTACTGGCTCTAATTTATTAAGTCTGCTCATGAATCTGGTAAGTCGACCTCCTAAATATCCCCCTATATCCATCTCTTTCCTTCCAATCCATTTCTTCTAGACTTGGGCCCTCATCACGAAGTTTAGATGACTAAAATAGCCTCCTGAATAGTTTCCTTGCTTTCCCTCTCAAACTGTCTGGTCCATTCTTTAAAGACCTAACAGCCTTTCTAATCTGGTATAAATTGTGACAAAAAGAACTGAACCCATGTTTGCCTGACTCTGGATCTGGTAACTCTTTAACTCATTGTTCACTCTTCACTGCTCCTCATTCCTACACATCACCAGCTCCTCTAGACCCAACCTGCCATATATTTCCCAAATATGTCTACTTTCCATGGCCATTACAACTTCCTTAAATCAGTCGTATCATATTAACCAGCATTCTTCTAACCGTCTCCCTGCCTTAAGGTCCCCCATCCCTAACTCTATTGTATCTATTCTCTCTGCACACAGCAATCAAAAGGATCTTTGTGAAATGCAAAGCTCATTATTCCTCTTTCCTTTAATGGCTCCCAGTGAGTTTGGAATAAGGTCCTTTCATAATTCACTCTTTGCATAATCCCCCAGCCTCATCGCTTCCCAGTTCCCTTTTCTAACACTTTATATAAGAAACCACCTCCAGTTTCTGAAACTCACCCAATTGTCTTTGTGTTTGCATATGCATGTTCTTTCCCATTTTTATCTACCACTCCTATTTATTTTTCAAGACAGTCCCAGTGTCACCTCTTCCAGAAAGCCTTCCTGCATTCTCTACACCACACATCCCACAAAGACCTGGAAGTTATAGGTAATATATATCTCTTTGATCGGGATCATGCCATGCATCTACCTTGGAACTTATCAGAATGCATTACATCCATTTAAATCTTAGTCAAACAGCCTGGCTGGTGTGGCTCAGTGGATTGAGTGCGGGCTGGGAACCAGGCAGTTCTGGTTTGATTCCCAGTCGGGGCACATGCCTGGGTTGCAGGTCAGGTCCCCGGTGAGTGCCATGTGAGAGGCAACCATACATTGCTGTTTCTCTCCCTCTCTTTCTCCTTCCCTTCCCCTCTGTCTAAGAATAAATAAATAAAATCTTAAAAAAAAAATCTTAGTCAAACAAATACCTATTAATACCCTAGACTATGCCTGGCCCAATATATGTACCTTAGGCAAGCAATTAATATTTGTTTCCAAAAAGAAGGAATGAATAAATATATGTTTAAAACATGTAGTGTTGATCCTCCATATGAGTTAATTACTTGGCTTTAAAAAAGAATATAATCATTTTTAAATAATAAAGTTGAAGTACGTATGAGCTAGAAAGAGAGAAGTTACTTTGATTTATGTATGACAAAAGTGTCATTGCATTCTAGTGGAGAAAGGGTGTTCTTCTAAATAAACAGTGCTCGGTCAACTGGATTTCCATATGGGAAAAAATAAATCTTGATC
This sequence comes from Micronycteris hirsuta, assembly GCA_004026765.1. NCBI lineage: Eukaryota > Metazoa > Chordata > Mammalia > Chiroptera > Phyllostomidae > Micronycteris > Micronycteris hirsuta. Next base: position 13,332 of record PVJI01022599.1, on the reverse strand, counting down.
CCTACATCACACCAAACACACACACAAATATCAATTCCCATATGCATTATGCAACAAAATGTAAAACATTAAACAATAAATCCTTTAGAAAAAATAAACCCTTCAGGAGAATGTGTTCATGACCTTGTAGGAAGGCAAAGATTTTAACACTGTAACATTAAAATTAAGAATTTCTGTTCATCAAATGACACCATTGAGAGAGTGAAAAGGAAAGCTACAGAGTAAGAAAATATATTTTTAATCTTCAAATGCAACAAAAAACTCTTATTCATAATACATAATGTACTCCTACCAATTTCTAAGATAAAGACAGGCAACCCATAAGAAAATATGAAAAAACCTGACGAGGCATTTTACTAAAGAGGATATATCCAAAGGAACAACGAACAAAGCAAAGGGTGTCAACCTTATTAGTTAACAAATGAAAGTCACAATGTGATAAATATTACTATAAACTCTCCTGAATGGCTACAATGAAGGAGGATGAGGAGTAACCAGAACTCTCCTACACTGCCAGTGGGAGTGTGCATAGTAATTACAACCACTCTGGAAAAACTGCAGTTTTTCTATTAAAGCTGAACATATACATGCTTTATTACCCTGCAATTCCACTTCTAAGTATACAGCAGCAGAAAGACATACAACAGGACTTGGCACAGTTGATTGGAATGTCATCCCGTGCACCAAAGGGTTGCAGGTTTGATCCCCAGACTGGGCAATACTTAGGTTGCGGCTCAATCCCCAGTCAGGGCGTGTACAGGAGGCAACTTATCTGTTTCTCTCTCACATCGACATTTCTCTCTCTCCCTCTCTCTCTCTCTTCCCCCCAGCTTCCTCTCTCTCTAAAGTCAATAAACATTATTGTCAGGTGAGGATTAAATAAAAATAAATACATACGACAGAAATTTGTAAATATGTTCACCTAAACACATGTACAAGTATGCTGGAAAATGCAAATAGCCATTAGCATTGGAAATGTATAAATTATGGTACTGTATATTCACACATTGGGATACTACAGAGCAATGAGAACAATTTACAATTACACTCAATGGTATGAGTAAATTTCACAGACATAATATTGAGTGAAAAAAATCCATATATAAGAAGCTATTCCATTTATATAAAGTTCAATAACAGGCAAAATTGATAGATTGTGCTACAATTTAGTGGGCATTACCTTTTGAGAGCAGATAGTGAGTGGATCGGAAAACCAGGAGAGCTTTCTTAGGTAGTGATACTGTTCTGTTTCTTGATCTGCATGCTGGTTACACTAGTAATAATGTTAAGTTTGCAAAAATTCATCAAATTGTACATTTATGATTGGTGAAAATTTATGTGTGTGTTATCCTTCAATAACAAGTATTCAAAATTAAGAATAAAAAAGAAAGAAAGCCTTCCTACTTGGTAAACATAATTACACCTAAATCATGTTTCCCAGTCAGTAGCATAACTTGAAATTCTGGGTGACACTTGGAGAATTCTATTCTCATACCATATCACCAGCGCATAATGCTGTTGTCATTAGGTTCTAAATATGCATCTCCACTCCTTCTAATCCTGACTTTTCTATGTGCAATGTCAATCTCAGATTCCCAGTGGCCTCCAAGACTCCAGCCTTCAATCCCTCTATCACCTCATACAGTGTAACATTCAACATGTGAGATTACATCACTGATTGGTCCTGCCCTCAACACCCTCCCCACGACACACACAAACACATTTCCTGCTCATACGTACGTTGCTTCTCAATGTTCTCATTTCAGTAAAGAGCACCACTACCATTTCATTCTCTTAGCTATCCAGGTTCAAAACTTTAAGGGTTAATTTTGACTCTTTCCTTTTACCTCATGTCCAAACAATCACCACTGGATTCTTCCTTTGGGCACTCTCTTTTATTATCCCTTTCAATCCATTCCCACTGTAATTACTATGGTCTGACACCTTCTGCTTAGATTATTGCAACAACCTCCTTTTGGGTCCCCTTATCTCCAGTCTCTTTTCCTATTTCACTTACATGTCAGATTAATTTTATGAAAATGCTGTTTCTTTCCCTTTACTCTTAAAAAATATATAAAATTATAAAGGCTTTACACTGTCTATGGACTCAAGCCCAAACTCCTTCTCCAGACCGGAGTTCAAAATACTTCATTAACTAGCACCACTCTCGCCATATTACACATCACCCACAATTCCTTTGACTGCCCAAATCAAGTCAATTTCTTTGCCTTCCTTTATACAGGCACCAGATCATCATCATACTATGTCTTTGCTAATATTATTTTCCCTATTTAAAGTACTCACTCCACTCCCATCCCATTCAGTTACAAGCCACCATTCCTATTGGAGGCTTCCATGATAAACCATAGGTCATAATATAAGGTCTATTTTCTTTCTTTGAAATTTCTATAACTTTCTATTCAAGGCAGCATGGAATAAATTGTGAAGAAATAAAACTAGTCTTTAATATCCACAATATCCTCTTTCTATATCCTTTAAAAATTTATTAAGGGATTTTCAGCCCTGGCTGGTGTGGGTCAGTGGATTGGGCGCGGGCTGGGAACCAAAGGGTCCCGGTTCGATTCCCGGTTGGGGCGCATGCCTGGGTTGCAGGCCAGGTCCCCAGTGAGGGCCATGTGAGAGGCAACCGCACATTGATGTTTCTCTCCCTCTCTTTCTCCCTCCCTTCTCCTCTCTCTAAAAATAAATAAATAAAATCTTTAAAAAAATTTATTAAGGGATTTTCAAACATACTAAAAAGGAGAAAACAGTAGAATAAACTCCATATACCCATCATTAAAATTCAACAACTACCAAATTTTTGTCACAATCTTTTATCTACCATTTTTCCTTTTTTTCTTTGCTGGGGTATTTTAAAGCAAATCTTATACCTTATTTCATTTAACCCACTATATTTCTGCATGTATCTCTTAAAATTATAAAAATTTTCTTACATGATCATATTACCATTATCAGTTAATAAAATAACAATTTGTTAATATTATTTAATAACCAGTTCATATTAAAATTTCCCTGGTTATCTCCAAAATGCCTCACATTTATTTTATTTGAATCGAGGTCCAAACAACATCAATCATTATATTTGGCAGTTGTCAAACATCTCTTCTAAACCAGAGCAGACCTCTCTCCCACCTTTTTAACCCCACTCCACAACTGACTTCTGGCAGAAACAAGATAATTTGTCCCGTCAATGTCCCATGCTCTGCATTGGTCTGCAGTCTCCCTGTGATGTCTTGTTCTTACTCCACATGCGTCTTGTTCATTTATCCCCTGCATTTCCTGTAAGTGGAAGTTAAGAGTCTCTAAAGGCTCTAAAGATTTGATTAGATTCAGCACAATTGTTTCTTCTAGATCACTTCATAGATGATGCCATGTACTTCCTAGTGGATTACATCATAGGTTCACAAGGTCTAGTTGTCCACTTTTAATGATACTGACATTAATCAGTAAGTTCAGATGGTAATAGCCTAATCTTTCTATTTAAAATATCCCTATCAATATTATATCTGAATTTTCATCCACTGATTATCTTTGCCTGACTAAATTATTTCATTAGAGGATGTGAAAGGTGATTTTTCTAATTCTATTTTTACTTTCATATTTTCTATCTGGCATTTGATATTCTACAAAAGAATGATTTTCCCTAGTTAACTAGGGTCATTTGGTTACCCTAAAATACAGTTTGTACAGGAAATGCATGACAAATGCTCAATTATTTATTTAATTATTTGTAGAGTTGGTGTCCTAGTTACTTCCAATACTGCAATAATATCACATGGGTATTTTTAATTCACTTTTTAAATCTTTTTTTATTTTTCTTTTGCTTTGTGGGGACATCTTTGTGAACTTATGGGTTTATATTGTTAGAACTTTTATTATAAAATTGCATAAAAACAAGAATACATAAAACATAACTTTATTACATAATAATTATTAAATGAACATTCAGCTTTTATACACTTTGCCTCCCTTTTCCCTATCAAAATGTCAGGAAATTATCTTTATAGGAACTTTAATATAAAATCAATATGTCTTCTAGGGGATTTTTATTTTTTATTATTTTTTTAATTAAGATTTTATTTTTATTTATTTTTAGAGAGAAGGGAGGGGAGGGAGACAGAGAGGGAGAGAAACAGCAATGTACGGTTGCCTCTCACATGGCCCTCTCGGGGACCTGGCCCGCAACCCAGGCATGAGCCCTGACTGGGAATCGAACCGGGACCCTCTGGTTCCCAGCCCGCGCTCAATCCACTGAGCTACACCAGCCAGGGCCGGGATTTTTAAATATAAGATTTAATTCTATTATAAAACTGAAGGAGCAATATTAAAGATTTGGTATCTTTTCGCTTTTTATCTTATTATTTTTTATTATATTTTAGTGTATTTTATTGATTATGCTATGACAGTTATCCCATTTTTTTCCTCCCCTTTATCACCCTCTGCCCTATACCACCCTTCCCACTAGCATTCCCCCTCCTTAGTTAACATCCATAGGTCATGCATATAAGTTCTTTGGCTTCTCCATTTCCCATACTATTCTTAACCTCTCCCTGTCTATTTTGTACCTGCCATTTATGCTTCTTATTCCCTGTACCTTTCCCCCTAATATCCCCTCTCCCCTCCCTGTTTATAACTCTCCATGTGATCTCCATTTCTGTGATTCTGTTTCTGTTCTAGTTGTTTGCTTAGTTTGTCTTTGTTTTTTAGGTTCAGTTGTTGATAGTTGTGAGTTTGTTGTCATTTTACTGTTCATAGTTGTTTTTTTTTAAGATTTTATTTATTTATCTTTAGACAAAGGGGAAGAGAGGGAGAGACACACCAATGTGTGGCTGCCTCTCATGCACCCCCTGCTGGGGACCTGGCCCACAACCGGGGCATATACCCTGACTGGGAATTGAACTGGAGACCCTTTGGTTTGCAGGCTAGCACTCAAACCACACCAGCCAGGGCCTACTATTCATAGTTTTGATCTTTTCTTTTTTAAAAAATATATTTTATTGATTAAGTTATTACAGTTGTCCCATTTCCCCCCCTTTATTCTCCTCCACTGCACATGCCCCCCATTTCCTGCCCTTTAGTTTTTCTCCATGAGTCATACGCATAAGTTCTTTGGCTTTCACATTTTCTATACTATTCTTAACCTCCCCCTGTCTGTTTTCTAACTACTGCTTATGCTACTTATTCTCTATACTTTTTCTTCCTCTCTCCCCCTCCCACTCCCTGTTGATATCCCTCCATGCCTTATATAAATCCCTTTAACATTTCATATAATTATAAAGGCTGGGTGATGATGAACTCCTTGAACTTGACCTTATCTGAGAAGCACTTTATCTGCCCTCCATTCTAAATGAGAGTTTAGCTGGATAGAGTATTCTTGGATGTAGGTTCTTGCCTTTCATGACGTGGTATACTTTTCAGCCCCTTCTTGCTTGAAAGGTCTCTTTTGAGAAATCAGCTGACAGTCTTATGGGAATTCTTTTGTAGGTAACTGTCTCCTTTTCTCTTGTTGCTTCTAAGATTCTCTCCTTATTTTTTATCTTGGGTAATGTAATCATGATGTGCCTTGGTGTGTTCCTCTTTGGGTCCAACTTCTTTGGGACTCTCTGAGCTTCCTGGACTTCCTAGAAGTCTATTTCCTTCACCAGCTTGGGGAAGTTCTCCTTCATTATTTGTTCAAATAAGTTTTCAATCCCTTGGTCTTCCTCTTCTCCCTCTGGCACCCCTATGACTCAGATGTTGGGACATTTAAAGATGCCCTGGAGGTTCCTAAGCCTCTCCTCATTTTTTTAAATTCTTGTTTCTTCATTCTTTTCTGGTTGAATGTTTTTTTCTCCCTTCTGGTCCACTTCGTTGATTTGAGTCCCAGTTTCCTTCTCATCCCTATTGGTTCCCTGCACATTTCCCTTCATTTCCTTTATATTATCCTTCATTTGTTCATCTAGTTGCGACCAAATTTCAACCAATCCTGTGAGCTTCCTGACCAGTGTTTTGAACTGTGCATCTGATAGGATGGCTATCTCTTCATCACTTAGTTGTATTTTTTCTGGAGCTTTAATCTGTTCTTTCATTTGGGCCATTTTTTTTCTTGGTGTGCCTGTTACTTTAAGGGGCAGAGCCTTAGGTGTTCACCAGGGCGGGGCAACCATGTCACTGTGTTGTGACGCTGCCTGTGGGGTTGGGACCTGAGCAAACAATGGGGCTTGCTCTACTCTCTGCACTTCCCCCACCACCCACAAGCAAGTTGGGTGCCTCTGTCCTGGCTCTGGGGTGGGTGGGCGAGCTTGCGTAATTCCAAGTCCCTGTGGGTCCTTCCAGTGAACTCTCCTGTGAGGCTGGGAGTTCCTCCTGCTGCCACCTCAACCCCCACAGATGTTCTCAGTGGGTGGTTTGAGGCTTTATTTCCCCGCGAGGGTGGATTGTGTGGTCTGCTCACTCCCCAGCTTTTTCTCCTGGTTTATCTGCATGGGGAAGAGGGACCACCCAGTCCACCGGTCTTGGTCCCGCTGGGTCCAGGTGGGCCAGTCACAGGTTCTGCTGAGTGCGCTGGATGCGTTTTGGCCAAGCGCGCCCACCATGGGCCTCTCCAGGCAGCTGCCTGTACCGCTCCAAAAACTGCCATAAGGCAGCTCGCTCTCCACCTGGCCCCGCCCTGCTTACCGGTCTGTATGAACACGTCTTCTCTAACTCCTTGGTTGTCGGACTTCCACTCAGTTTGATTTTCTGTCAGTTCTGGCTGTTTCTGTTTTTTTAATTGCTGTTTTTCCTCTTTTGGTTGTGAGAGGAGGCACGGTGTGTCTACCTACGTCTCCATCTTGGCTGGAAGTCTCTGATCTTCTTTTTCTTACATAAGTCCCTTTAACATTTTATATAATAAGGGCTTGGTGATGATGAACTCCTTTAACTTGACCTTATCTGGGAAGCACTTTATCTGCCCTTCCATTGTAAATGATAGCTTTGCTGGATAGAGCAATTTTGGATGGAGGTGCTTGCCTTTCATGACTTTGAATACTTCTTTCCAGCCCCTTCTTGCCTGCAAGGTTTCTTTGGAGAAATCAGGTGACAGTCTTATGGGAATTCCTTTGTAGGGAACTGTCTCCTTTCCTCTCACTGCTTTTCAGATTCTCTCCTATCTTTACTCTTGGGTAATTTAATTATGATGTGTCTTGGTATGTTCCTTCTTGGGTCCAATTTCTTTGGGACTCTCTGAGCTTCCTGGATTTCCTGGAAGTCTATCTCCTTTGCCAGATTGGAGAAGTTTTCCTTCATTATTTTTTCAAATAAGTTTTCAATTTCTTGCTCTTCCTCTTCTTCTTCTGGCACTTCTGATTCAGATGTTGGAATATTTAAAGTTGTCCCAGAAGTTCCTAAGCCTCTCCTCATTTTTTTGAATTCTTTTTTCTTCATTGTTCTGGTTGGATGTTCCTTTCTTCCTTCTGTTCCAAATTGTTGATTTGGGTCCTGGTTTCCTTCTCTTCTCTGTTGGTTCCCTGTATATTTTTCTTTATTTCACTTTGCATAGCCTTCACTTCTTCCTCTATTTTGTGTCTGTATGCAGTCATTTCTGTGAGTACCCTGATTACCAGAGTTTTGAACTCTGTATCTGATAGGTTATCTATTTCCTTGTTACTTAGTTCTTTTTTCTGGAGTTTTGATCTGTTCTTTCATTTGGGCCATATTTCTTTGTCTGGGCACACCTGTTACATAGCAAGGGGTGGAGCCGTAGGCATTCACCAGGGCGGGGAAACCCACTTTGCTGTGTAGCGGTGCTGTATGTGGAGGAGGGATCAGAGAGCAAACAATGCCACTTGCTTGGCTCTCACCCACTTTTAGTCACTTCCCCTGCTACCCACAAGCAAATTGGGCTCTTCTGGTGCTGATTCCTGGATGGGTGGGTTTGTGTATATTCTAGGACCCTGTGGGTTTCTACAACAAGCTCTCCTGTGAGACTGGGAGTTTCTCCCACCACTGCAACCCCCACAGAATTTTACGGCCTGAGGTTTTGAGGCTTTATTTTCCTGATGCTGGAACCCCGGGTTGCATGGTCTGTCTTGCTCCCCCTGGCTTATCTGCCTGTGAATGTGGGACTGCTTGGTCTGCCAGCTGCTGCCTTGCCCACCCGGTCCATCACCTTGCTGTGTGTTCTCTCTGCCCTGGCTGCCCATCTCTGTCCCTCCTACCAGTATGGATGAATGTTTCTTCTCTAACTCCTTGGTTGTCAGACTACCGCACAGTTCAATCTTCTGGCAGTTCTAGTTGTTTTTTGTTTTTAAAGTTGTTGTTGTTTTTTTGGTTGTGCGAGGAAGCAACATGTATCTACCTACGTCTCCATCTTGGCCAGAAGTCTGGTGTCTTTATCTTAAAACAAATAGGTATTGAACTGATTTACACAGTAGAGTGTCATGATATATATCATGTGACATGATATGTGATATATATTATAAAAAGATCACTGGCTGTGTGTGGAGACTGGACTGGGCAGGGGTAGGAGTGAATTAGAGGAAATATAGGAGGGCACTGAGGTTGTCCAGACTAGAGAGGATGTTCTTTCTAGAGTTGAGGCAGTAGAGATGGAAAGAAAAGGATAAGATTTGAGAAATATTTAGGAGGTAGATTTAACAGGACTTAGTGACTAATTCTATGGTAGTGAGAAAAGAAAGGAAAGATGCTCAAAATAATTCTCATTATTACTGTGAGAAGCCAAATTGCTTCATTTACTGAGCAAGAAAACTTGTAGGAAGTGCATGTTTGTGTGAAGATAACTAGTTCAATTTGGGATACCTGTGAGAAATCCAGCAACAGACTGAAAGTTTACTATGTGATCTGGATCTAAGAAGAGATGTTAAGATGTCATTAGCATATAGAAAGGATCTTCAGCCTTGAGGATGAATGCATTTACCATCCACTGAAGTGGTTGAGATCACATAGAATAAAATGAGGGAAAGGTCTAGGATCGAACCTTGAGAAACATCAACATTTAAAAATTAGGAGAGGAGGAAAAACCAGCATAGACTGAGAAAAAAATGTAGGAGGGAAACCTAGAAAATGTAGCATTTTTAAGGCCAAGGGAAGAAAGCATGTCAAAAAAGAGGTAACAGTCAACTGTAACAAAGCTTTCATAGGTCAACAAGAACTGAAAAGTATCATGTGGATTTAACAACAAACATGGAGGGAATTTGGTTTTAAGTAATGGTAGGAGCAGAATCCACATTGGAATAAATTTAGGGATAAGTAGGAGGTGAAGAAGTAGGAAAAAAATGTTGGACAACTCTTGTTTCCTACCTAAGTTATGATACACAGGGTCATGCAATGGAGTCTATAAGGCTTCTCCCCATACAAACACAACACATACCATTCTCAAGTCTATATACATGTACTTGTTTGTTCTTCAATTAGACTGGAAGATCCTGGTGAAAGGAGACCACGCTACTACCTCTGATTCTCACAGTATTTAGAATGGTCCAGGATTTACTACAGATACTCATAAATGCTTAGTCTATTAAAAAAGTTAAAAACTTTATTAACTACATTTAAATTAGTAACCATGATAATAGTTAATAAAAATATGCACAGAGATAAGCTCTTCCCTTAATTCAACAAACATGTATCAATATATGTCTAGTGTATGCTTAGGCACTTTGCCAGGGACTAGGATTCACATTTTAATGGAGGAGAGGTATAGACATACAAATAATAATTTAAATTCCACAATATTATGAAAGGGGAAAAATGTTTTATGCTAATCTTTTTTATGCTAATTGTACTGTGGACAAGAATGAATCCATTAGTGAAATAGTTGATGTAAGCTAAAAAAAAACTGGCAGTAAAAATAAGTAAGTAAAGTAGAAAAAAATTTTTTTTGCCTCCCATAGTTTGCATGCTATTCAATGAGGAACAAAAAGAATAGATTAGTTATTTCCCCTGCTCTCCCATTTATATATTTAAGATTATCAGTGCTCAAATAGTCTATTTCTGACCTAGATCTTATTGTTACTTATGCCCAAGGGAAGAAAAAAAATCCTCATTTACATAAGGAACAGAATGGCTCTGAGATAGAATTACAAAGAATCAATTGCATGAACCCTCCTCTTTTTAAAAATTTAATCCTCGGTATAAATTGCATAAAGAATTGAGACTATTGGCATATTTCTTTTATATTGTAAAGAAAATAAAATTCAAGACTGTGCCTCTCATTCCCAAAAGATTTGTACACTTTACTATGGTCCAGCAGTGTCTAATTTATTTCATTATTAAAACTTTGAAAGTATTTTCAATAAGCTACTTAATTAATCCTTATACTTCCCTATGCATTTAATTCTTATTTTTGTTAAAAATACTTCTGAGTTTAGAAAGAAGCATTCAAGTTGTCCTTAATTTTCCTGTCTCTTTACTGAAACACACTTTTATTATATATTTTTAAATTATTTATAAAGAAAGACAAGATGATGTTGAAGATTATTTTTTCTAGGAAATATGCAAGAAATAGATAAAATAATTTGTTTGTTGGAGTTTTCACCCCTAGGGAAGAATACTGAAGCAAATTTGAAAAAGTAAACCAGAGCTATGCAGAGCAGGCTAGTAAATTCCATGGCTGCAGGGCCACCACTGTAACACCACAACCTGTAACAACTGTCTCAAGTCCCTCCCTCCCCATGCCCTGCTTTGCCTGCTAGCCCAGCACGAATGAATGGGCTCTGCAGAGCTCTGTAAATGGTGCTGCAAACCCTAAAAATAAGTCACTGAAAACTGAAGGGAAAATACAAATATTCAACTTTGTGGCCATCACAAACCTCTTTACCTCTGAAATTTCATTAGTAGTGCCAGGAAGTACCCAGTCCAGAGTCTTATTCTCCATACCTTATCTTTGTTGATAATGGAGCCTTTCTAAGCAGCAGCAACAACAACAAAAAAAATGTTACAGCAATCCATTTCCTAGGGAGTGAAAGCAAAGCCTTTTTGTCCCAAGAGGCAATTGAGCAACCACCAGTCTCTAGTTGAATAGCAACGGTGTGAGGCTGCCTACAATTCCCACAGTTGCTTCTCACAGATATACCAAATTCACATGAAATACATAAAAAAGAAATGCAGTTATTGAGCTAACCTCACACAGTTGTCTCTGGATGGAGGCAACATTACAAAATGATCTTCTTTTTATGCTACACAGTTCTCCTTTTTTATTTGGTTAATTTTTCTCATTCCAGAAATCAGAACAATGCAGAATATAACTGCATGCACAGGTAGTACTAGCTTCTGAACACAATTCTTTCTCCTTGCATTTTTTCTGTTCTTTATCAGGAAAGATAATTCATTGTAAGGAACAATACACTACATAAAATATATTGCATAGACTTCTGGTAAATATTTCTTGTAAATTAACTACAGTATGTTCATTATATCTTAATTACTGCCACGTTTGAACTATTTGTGTGCTTCCATATTTAGCATGGTTATTCTTTCCATCTTTCACTTTTGTGTAGCTATTTGGGGGAAGACTGCAAAAGAAGATCTGAAAATAAGTTACTTGAACCTGAGAAACCATTTTGGATGGCTCTGTTATTGAACCTTTAAAAATTTTTTAAAGGCACATTTACCCAAGCCATTTTAAGCAACATTCCCATCGTTTCTCTTACTTTATTTTTAAAGCAATTAGAGATGTTGAATCCTCACCAAATGTGGTCGAGTTTAGTATACTTTGACGGAGGAACTAGGGGTAATTTTCCACTAAATATTTCATCTCAACACAAATTCTGCTATTAAGTGTTGGAAAACCCTTACATTGGTGGTTTTAACTGTAGTTTGAGGTTTAAGCAACATAAACTAATCCAACCCCAGTTCTCTTTCTTCCCTTTTGCACCCCTATCTAGCCCCACCCCATCATGGATGCTCGGCTGACTGTTTTTTCTCGGTCTCTTTGTCTGAAGGATGCAAACAGTCTATGGATGCTAGGGAAAAGGGGGTGGGGGAAAGATTACCTCATCCCATGTCGTTTGCACCAATCACAACTCTCCTGTCGTGGCTTCTCTGGGCAGATTGAGGGGTCTGGACCAACAGGAAAAGGCCCCAGCCCATCCCCATGGTGACTGAGTTGTATATAGGGAGTTGCATCCGCCCATATGCCGCAGGTTCTCTTACATCGACCGCCTAAGAGTCGCGCTGTAAGAAGCAACAACTTCTCTTCCTCTCCGCCATCCGCTCGGCAGCCGCAAAGCAGCAACCATGGTAAGAATCTGTTTTCTCTGGCTCTTTGCGGCCGTTGGGTGGGGTCAGTCTCCCAGCGTCTACTTGGAAAATCTGAAACCCTTTTCCATTTACAACTTCTTTGGTGAAGGTAGCCTTACGCTTTGTTAGCGAGGTTAAGCCTCGTCTGTCCCAAATCCGTGAGTTGGCCGCCGCCGCAGTGCGGGGTGCAGGAGCCCAGCAAGAACTGCGCCCGGGGCGCGGCAGAACCGTGGGGAAGAACAAAGGCGGCGTGGAAGGGCTTTTTGTTACCCGAGCCGATCTGCAAGCAGCCCATCAGTTGGTGATGAAAGGGCCTGGGGCGGGGAAAGACGGTTGTGGCTTCTCCTGCTTAGCCCTCGTGTTTGTGCATACCATGTTCGTGTGGCTCGGAGAGGCCCTCTTTTTCCTCGCGCGTTTCCCCAGACAAGGAGAAGAGGAGTCACCCCAAAAGACGAGGGGTCGGTGGGTATAGGTGGGAGGAGTGGGGGTTAAGAAGGACTGGGATAAAGCGGAGCCTTGGGTTAGCAAGGAAAAAAAAAGTTTTCCTCGCCGCTCCTTTGGCATTTTAGAAAGATACCGAATATTAACGGGGAAAAGTGGTTAGTTTCTGTTGGAGCCGGCGGTAGCCGGTGTCAGGGCGGCGCTGGGGCGGAGTTGTTTTGTTTCTGGCTTCTCTGGCCTTGGAGCCACTGGGCGGGGTTCACTCTCTCTAAACCTCTTCTGTCAGAAGAAGACTTTTAATAAGTCTCATAATTGCGGAACTGTAGGCGTTAAAAGGTTTTTCATTCACATCTAAAACGTAGACGAAATATTTTTTTTTCTTAGGGAGCAAAATCACAATTCACTTGACAAACCCTTTAAAGTCTTGCCTGGAGCTATCCCGACGTGACTGAGTGTGTGTGTCTGTCTGGGTGGCATGTGCCGAGGGAGAAAGACCACTGAGTGAGCCAGGGTACCCCAGGCAATGTTCAGGAACAGGGAAACGCCCTTCCCTCCCCACCCCCGATATGTCAGTGAAGAGACAATGACAGACAATGGAAATTGTAGCCATAAAGATCATAGAAGAGAAAATATCTACTGAGTGTAATGAGTATG